>JARJLF010002105.1:0-50184 GCA_029378395.1 Mycena leptocephala | reverse complement strand
ATTGACCTTGCATTAAAGCGCGACCGTCTATATACGAATAAAATCCACTTCGGTCGCCTCGCCCTCAAGAGCCAAATGGTATTAAATACCTGGAGTGGCATCCTTTGGGACGAAGATTCGTTGCCGGATCACTGGATATGGTCAGATCGGGTTTAGTGGGTATACGACCCATATATTCAAAGCGTGGAATTGGTTAATACAATTCTTGGTCGGAGTCCCACACTAAGTTCTGAAAACTGTGCATAATTGGCATTTCCCGGCGGAAAACTTACCGGCTTCTACTGATTAAAAATCGGTTACCCAAGCGGATGAACTTGGAATGCATTGCAGACTGAGTCTCATTATTCAACGCTCCAAAAAAAAAAAAAAAAAAAAAAAAAAGCCCTCACCACTGCGTGTTCTCATGACCTTTATGATACATGGTGGTTTAGAATCTGCATTTCACCATAGTTCTCGATACACAGTAGGTCATTAGCTTGATATTAGCCATGCTCCGAAGTCACTGCGGACTTGACGCGTTTGACAGATCCCTGACAGGCCGGGTGCGTATCGTAGTGTGTCATATTCATATTTTTGCAACTGGATATGAATATATTTTGAGTTGTCTTAAAATCTGATTTGGATGTGTGTAAACAGGATCATTTAACCTCAAGATTGCCTCCAGCAACCTCCCTCCAGAGGCAGAATGGCACAGGTTGGCAAGTTTCAACTTCCGCATCACGCGGCTTTGATGGCCGAATGGTTCAATATTCCTCGGGAGCTTGCGGAATGGCTGGAAGGACATCAGACTCGATTTTCAGCTGTGCAAGGGTGGGATCTGATGATCCAACTGGCGCTGCTATGGTCCTCAGGCAGCCAAACCCATATTTTACCATATTGAAATATAGGTCGGGCCCATATCGTATTGTATTCATATTAAGTCAGAGGTCCCTAGGCCGTATCGTATTTGTATGTATTTGAATATATTCAAAGTATATTTTCTTGACTAAGAGAAGCACAAACCTTCACGGGGGCATACCCTTCTTAGGTATGTTCTGCCAGTACACTTTAACCCACCTAACAGGCCCTTTACATGAGCTCGGCGTAGGTGCGTGGGGTGGCCGGATCGGACCTCAGGGCACTGCACCGGAGTCGGGCGGGGGGGTAAATTCGGAAGAACAAACAGGGCACTCTGATATGAGGCATCCACCTAAGATATAGAGGATTATGCAGCACGACAAGCACACCAGAAGCTATTGGTTTTAATACACGACACTACAAAACACTATACTAATAGCCACTACAGAAAAAATCAGGATTTTCTGATGGAGGGGGGCCCACCGACGAGCTTGCCAACGCCGCTGAGTCCCGTGGACTTCACGTGCGTCTCTAACTTGCGCCGTAGCGGCTCGAGCCCCTCAGCCTCGGGGATGCGCGCAAGGAGCGCGTACATGCACTGCAGGTCTTCGTCTGCATCCAAGGCCAGCAGTGCCTGTACGGGATCATCACGTCAGCGAACAGCGAAGAGGAGTGGAGAGAGTATAAGAGTAGCCCACATACTGGGAACACATCCCACATACGCGCCACATGCTTGCGCAGCAGCACATCCTCACAGCACCTCATGAGCTTGTTCCGCGTCTCCGCAGGTAAATACTGCTTCACGTGTTCCTCCTCTTCTCTCAGTCGCCCATCCACCTTCTTCAGATACTGAGGAATATTCCCGGTGCCGCCTACGCCCCCGCCGTCGGTGTTGAGAACCGCCTCTGCCTCGGCAGCGTAGTACACCGCTGTTGCGGTGAGGAACGGCGCCTCGAACTGGTTCTTGTACACGTCGAGGCATCGCTTTTCCGGGTCCGCGGCATCAAAGCCGAGCGAGACGAACGAGTCGACGACCTTCTTGAGAAGCACCTGGTCAACGAAGGCGCCATCGCGCTGTGCAGCGACGAATCGCAAGATCGCGGCCGTGAGCAGTGGCTGCAGCGGCGTGAAGACGTCCTGGCGCCATTGTGCGACGGCGAGCTGCAGACATAGAAATGGATAAGTGTCAGTGCGATGGGATGGGCTGGGATGGGCAAGAGGAGGGAAGGGACTGACCGTGTAGACTTGATAGACACCCCGTTCGCCCTCGTTGCGCTGGGGTTTTACCCAGCAGCGGTTCAAGTAGGCGAAGGTGATGTTGAGGCAGTGGGCACCTTTCGTGTAGCGGTCCCACTCGGCTGCATAGTAGAGCAGGAGGGCTTCTTCTCCTTGCATGGATTGGGCTGTCTGTGAATGAGTCAGAAAGATGCCCGACGTCGATTCGTATGTGAAGTCAGGGCTGGCGGTTGTGGACTAGAGTATCAGATTTCAAGGGTGACTGGATGCAGCTGAAAGCGCAATCCTGACCGGGATCGGAAATGAGGCACAGCGTGCAATCCATAAAATCGTAGTCATCGAATAGCACAAGCGATCTTCAGACTCAGATTGCTCCGATGCCCGGGTCGTCACCACGACAATCGGATCACCCTCGACAAATCCAGCCCCAAAAAACTCGGGGAAAAAAAAAAAACACCTGGACAATAGGTTTCAAGTGGTTCACAAAGTACTTGATGAGCTTGTTGTACAGACCCAAGCCCACTAAATGTGCTGAACAAAAAACAAAAGAGCTCAGTCTTGGCAACCAACGGCAAAGGTGCGACTGCGTACGTGTTCGCTTTTCCTTGGCGTGCATTAGGTTTCTATTGACTTCGACCTCGCCTTTACGGGGCCTGCAGTAGTGGTACACGGTCGTGTAGAGGCTCTTATGGCTGGAAAGGCGTTTCCCTGTGGTCATAATGTGGTCGACGTCGGCGGAGAGGAAGGCCCAGACTTCGTCGAGGTCGGCAGTTTTGGGCGGCATTTCCGTCACATTGAACGGCACCGCGCTGGAGGATGCCATGGTGGTATGGTCAGGAAGTGTGAAAGGCGGGTCCAAAGCAGTGAACGTGGGAGCGACTTCGAAAAATCAGTCAATATTCCGTGATTATTAACAGCCAAGTGCCACATTTACGGCACAAAAAATAAAGCCCCCGGAATGATCGATTCCCCCCCCTTGACACTGTTTGACAGGTTCCTCGGTAGGTAGATAGGATTGCAAATCCCGGAATCAAAGCGTCGTTGCAGGTCATTGTCTACAGGTGCTTTAGGCCCCTATTTTCTCTGAAAATTTTAGGTTGATTTAAGGATCGATGCAAAAGGTAGCTGCCGGGGGCCTGATGCTTTCATGTGACGCCGCCACTCCATGGAAGAGTCCAGGAAGAGTCCTAATTAGATCCCGGCCCGATACTGCGTGTGTCATCTGCATGCTTATGATCCCTCGTCGGCCCGCTCTGTTGTCCGCACCATTGGACCAAAGACTCGTGGGACAAGAGATGCTTTTTTTTTTTTTTTTTTTGGAACATTTGGTATAAATGAGTCTCAAGCATTCCGAGGTCATCTGCTATGGTTGCTGGTTGTGAGCCAGGTCTTGCCGGGGAAATTGCCACTCAGGAGAAAATGCCATTGCGCACATTTTTAAACCAGTGTGGGACTTTGACCCGAAATAAATTATTCTATCCCATGTTTATCAGCTATGTGTCATATACCCACTCAAACCCCCTCACTTGTCCAATCAACTGGCAGAGTCTCCATCCATAAGTAAACGACTCCAAGTATTCAATACTAGTTGTTTCTTACAGCCGTTGTCAGTACCGAAGGCGCGAATCAGAAAAATGCTGTTTTGGGCATTTTCCGATCCCCGCGACCGATTTGCCCATATCTCGATGGGTTCTCCATGGATTGAGATGGAAAATAGCTAGATATTCGGGCTAATTACTGCGCAATTATTGATAGAAAGAAAGTTGCAAAAATACTTTATTCTCAGTGAAATGGGTCTAAGGGTCATTTTGGGGGTCAATTCGCTCTACCGGCATCTAGGCATGTTGAAATGACCTAGATTTTTGTGAGAGAGGATTTCTATGTGTTCTGAATGTTGTGATGGAGTTAGATTTTCCGAGAGCTTAGGGATAGATTCAAATACTACCATATTTCCTGATTTCAGGGTATTGCCATTGTTCTGATGGCATTACAAGCACAATAAACCAAGCTATTGAAGATTCTGAATATATCACCCCTTTTAGAATGGATAGAGGTAGGCACTCACAAAAAATCTAAGTCGTTTCAACATGCCTAGATGTCAGTAGAGCGAATTGACCCCCAAAATGACCCTCAGACCCATTTCACTGAGTATAAAATATTTTTGCAACTTTCTTTCCATCAATAATTGCGCATTAATTAGCCCAAATTATCTAGCTACTTCCCATCTCAATCCGTGCAGAATCCATCGAGGTATGGGCAAATCAGTCGCGAGGATCAGAAACACTACATTTTGATGGCCCCTCGGCCAACTTGACCGAGGTCGGCTGAGGTTGGCCGAGGTTGGCCGAGGGGCTTGACCGGGTTGGTCGAGGTTGGCCGAGGGGTTCGACCAACCCGGTCGAGGCCCCTCGGCCAACCTCGGCCAACCTCAGCCGACCTCGGGTCAAGTTGGCCGAGGAGCCATCAAAATGTAGTGAAAATGCCCAAAATGGTGATTCGCGCCTTCGGTACTGACAACGGCTGCAAGTATGAGTGGTTCAAATTTTGATTTTATCAGAGAGAATACGACCCCGCGTTAGGGCTGCATTACTGTAATTGCCTTCAACCATTGGCTGTGAACTCCCGATGTACTCTGAATCCGGCCCGGATCATCAATAACTCGACCGTGACGAAGGTTCCAAATAAGATACCATGCAGTGGACACTAGAATAGCAAACCGCCTCCTCTTCGCCGGTCTCCGGAACTGATTTTCCAACCACAATTCACAAGGCATTTTTTGGGCTGTATTGGGGTATTTTCCGGACAGTATGCCACCCATACGATCAACAAGGTGCATGAAGAACCAAAACGAACAGTGTTGAGTCAACTGGGAAGAGAACTTCAAGGTCGTCCCTGATATGGGCCATATAGTGCCTAATAATTAGGACATCCCCCAAAAGTACAAAAAAATAGTTGAAATGGTCAGTGATTCAGTCTCAAGCCCAAATAACAGCGTCACGCGAAAGACGCTCATATGATTGCACGTCAGCCAGCGTGCGATATATGGCCCATACCCATTCGACAGAAGACAACAGAAGACAATTAAATTGATTCAGAGGTTATGACTCCGGTTTCTTTGGTTTGCTGAGTCAGAGCGATTCAAATTTCGGAATAGCGGGCGGGTGGACTTGAAACGCCAGGTTGCGAGGATAATCAGTCTCATCACAGCCGCTGTGTTTCGTTACTCATCTCTTTCCTGTGGAAGGGAGTTCCACGCGGAGGAGATGTTGCGGCAACTCAAGGAAGGTATACGGGGACTCTGTCTCCGCGGCATCGCGAGTCGCTCATCACCATGATGTGGCGGCGCTCATTTCGCTTCCCGAATGCGCGCTGCAGCCTTCGCTACCTTGATCCCCCGGACCTCTTTTTCTCCGTGCGTGCGCGCACCCTCTCCATCCTTTCACTCCCCCATCCTCCCGCATCCCTTGGGCGCTCCATTACCCTTCCTTCTCCCTCGGTGCACGAGAATCATCGCTAACCTTTCTTTCAGTGCACGCGACCGGGCCCTTGTCCTCGACGGACCGAGGCGGCGCACGGACGACGCGTCCCGCGGGGCTACGTACACCTCCACTCCGTCCCTCCCTCGCCGACCCCTGCGCTACCTCCGTCCGCAACGCGCCTGGTGGAACCAAAGATGGCACCATGCGAGTACGGGAATTCCCACACCGCTGGGTGTGGTCTTTGCACGCACGGGACGCTGGTGCAGGGGAAGCGCGGTAATTCGAGGCTACCGTTCACGATACGGAGCACGAGGTCCCGATTGAGGGCGCGACTGGGACCGCGAGGTATAGGAAAGTGCCCGCCTGGAAATCAGGACGAATCAGCGATAGCCGCCATATAACGCAGCGGACGTACTCGAGTGCACCAATCTTCCTTACTGTGCTGGCTGACTGTCCTCCAGCGGCGCTCGATTCTTCCTTCTCGTGCTCGATATGTACCGCTACGGAGTCTCACAAATGGCAAGCATCAACAATGCATTGAACCGAAGAGACAACTATTGTGAAATACGTGAGTTTACATCTGTGTACACCGTGATCTACGCCGTCTACTTTATAACGCGTAGGCGACATACGTAGCCCAATCTCCATTTCCATCCTGGTAGTGTTCGAGGGAGGCTTTGGCGATGCGTGCCAGTCCTCTTTTGTACGTGGCCCAATCTAGGCCATTCCCGGCGACCTTTAAGAATGTAACTCCTGATAAGTCAGTCAGCAGAGATTTTGAATTCGTTGGGACACTAACCCTTCTCTTTGACGTTGGTATTCTTCTCGAGGCCGTCAAAAAAGAGCTGCCAGGGATTAAATTTCGGAACATAAATCTATCGAGCCCCGACTGACCATTTGTGAGTAGGCTATGGAAGAATTTTTGTGAATCTTTTGGAAGTGAGCAATCTTGCTACCTGCATCCGAGATATGTTAAAATAATATCTGGATGATGCCTGAAATTCGTACCTGACTGGATGATGAACCGCTTATGCGTTACTAGGTCCATTAGGCGCCGTGAGCGGCCTCTATCTCAACACGTTCGATTTCAAAGATTGTTTCCGCCCTGGATAGCCAATAATTAATAATTGTTACCAATAGGAAGAGAAATAATCTAGCTCGTCTTTATCATCGTGGTTGGAGGCGATCGCGATCTCCAGGCCTCGGCGAACGACATTTTGGAGTATCCTTTCGATGTCCGGCAGAAGATAGAATTTGTCATCTCTCTCTCCCAAAATGTACCGCTTCACAGAATCGGTGTCGGATTCATAATATGGAGCGGAGTACTCACTCGAGGTCAAATGCCACAAGAGATGGTTGCATTGAGGTAAGTGTTCCTTGGGTGCTGGGTGGTTGTGTAGCCTGGCTTTTGCAGCGAACCAAGCTGTATAAGTACCGCTTGGGACCGTATGTGGTGGAAGCAATGACTGAAGTGGTAAGTGCAATAGTCTCAAGGCTCGAACCGTCTTACCTTTTCCCTCGCTTCTCGGACCATCTATCACGTCAATGTCGCGGAATATATGGAATGAGGCACTGTAGGAAGGTGCACAGGCACCTCTGACCAATCTTTGCATTCCAGCTGCCCAGATGCATCATACGCGTCTTCGTGTTGAGCCATGGGAGGCATCCACTGGCGCCCCGTGTGTCGCTCTATTCAGATTCTATTTTTTGTGCTCACTTCAAGGTCAGTAGGCGTGTCACTAGGCGCCAGGGTGCGCGGCGAGTTTGTGACCCCCTTCGTCCCAGTTAGCGCCACAGCGCTCATTGCTGCAGTTGCGTGCGACTGGACCATGCGAGTTAACATATCTCCTCACTCCTCGCGCCCCGCGCCCCGTTGTGTATTGTCCGAGGAGGTCACACTAGTTTAGTCCTTCCCCCCATTTTTGTGCTTTCGGCGCCTGATTTCAGGAACTGATGGTAGTACCGCAGATGCCGGGCTGTATCCCAGCACAAATCTCCAAGAGTAATGGGATGCAAAACATACACGGCAGGCCGCCCACATGATACGACTGATTATCCTCGCAATCAGGCGTTCCGAGTCCAACCGCCCGCCGTCCCGAAATTCAAGTCGCTCCGACTGAGCAAACAAAAAAAAAAACAGGACAGGCATAACCTGTGAATGCATTAATTTAAATATCTCTATTGAATGGGCTGCGATGGCTTTGTGGTAAATTCGTGTAACTTCAGGTACAGGGACCACCTTGAAGTTCCCTTCCAAGTCGACTCAATACTGATCTTCGGTTCCTCAGGCACCGGGATATTTCTTGATCGCACACTACAATAGGTAATGACACAACCCACAGTCGGAAATTCCTGGGGAAAATGAATAAAGGGGTCGATGTGGTCGACGACTCTCGATTTCGAGTTTTGTTGTCAGTCACTCGCAAATCTGATTTAGTGGGTGAAAGGTCGTTGTTCAAAACGGGATTGAATCAGTGAGATCTTCCCATGTCGCGCGCGCTTTTTGTGGCGCAAACTCTGCGAGACGTAGAAATACTAAGGATGGGATATCGATTCATCTCTCTCAACATTCGTTTACAGAAGACGTGGAAAAGACGAAGAATCAAGTCGGAAATCGTGGCGCACGAAAAGATTCGGCTTTATCGGCGGGACTTGCGAGCATTAATATTTGCCCAAGCCTTCGTTTTCCATCTTCACACATCACACATTGATTCTGTTTCTTTGAAGGACTAGGCTACATAATACGAAAGTAATACACATGAATTACAGTACTTGCACATAAAAGAAATAGTACTAGCATGTAACAAAGGATGGGAAATAAGAAGTGATGGATGGTCTCCGCAAGCATGAAGCGTCGAGGTAGGAGTATTGCGAGTCTCGTGCGCGCGAGCTCGGTGGTGGAGGACATGTGGGCGGCAGCTCACGCGGTGACACTAAACGCACTCCGATTCTACTCGCGTTGAGCGTGCAAGCACTCTCCATATCGCGCGCGCATCTCGTGAGGCTTCCCTGCGCGCACTGCCCGCCCGCAGCCGCATCTTCGCGCTTGATAAGGTCGGGAAGGGTGGCAGGAGACTGCAGAAGTGTGGGCGACGACGAAGAGACATGGGTCGAGCTGTGCATGTATACACCGGTGGGCGATAGGCGCAGTCAAGTAGGAGGGTGCGTGCGGTGAGGATGGTAGAGACGAGCGGGAGGGTAAGCGAGGTGGCGCCGGGATGGTGGGCGGCCAGCGTGCGTGCTGCGCTTGCAGGTGGTGCTGCGCGATGGGGTAGTGTCGTGAATGTGGTAGGATGAAGGCTGGGGTAGCGCGACGGCGCTACGAGCGGGCGGTGGGCGGCACTGAGAAACGCCATAGCGTGTGGGAGGCGGCGAAAGCAGCGTCAGCGATGCAGAACGGTCACCGGAGCTGCTGGGCACGTCGGTGGTGCGCCTCGTATGCGAGGGCGCACGTGTCATGCATTGAGGCGGATACGCCACAGCCGATAGTTGTGGCGTGCGTGGGGGCGAAGAACGCGTTGCGGGCGATCGCGAACGACGGCAGTATATATGCTGGCGCTGCGGGTGGTACTGGGTGTCGCACTAAGAAGGGCAGCAGCGCAGTGTCGAGCGTGTGCTAGCGGACTTCTGCAGAGGACTGTCGGATTGCCTAGATGGGCGATGGAGGCGACGTGACTGGGGGGCTGGGTACGGCGTTGGGGTGCGTATCGTGATTTGCGGTGCGCGGTGGGCATGGGCTGCGGGGTGGGATAGGCAGAAGAAAACGGGGTGCATGGGGCCGCGACGGAGGCGGCGTCGACAGGCAGGAGTGCATGCTTCGCGTGCGGCCAGTGGTGGTGCGGGATGGGGCGAAAGTATGCGGCGGCGTGGTGTGGAGCGGGTACATAGGCTCGCGGCGCATCGCGCGCGGTGTTCTGTTGCTGGAGACGGCAGCCGGTGCCACATGGTGTAGGTTGTCGGGTCCATGCAGTGTCGGAGGAGCATCACGTCGCACTGGGCAAGGGAAAGATGAATAGAATAAGTATAGTTCTTGTGGTTAGATGGAAGAAAGGCTCGCACCTTGATAATGGAAAGCCTCTACCAAGCGCCTTAGTAAACGACGATGTGGCGAACGTTCGCAGTCTGCTTCGCCTAACGGGACTCGAGACCGTGAACGAGGCGGTGGAAGTCGTCTTGCAATGTGGTCGTGAACGAGACGGTGGAATTCGTCTTGCAATGTGGTGGCCAAAATTCCGGATGACGGGGATACAGCGGAAGAAGGGGCGACAGACGCGGAGAGAGACATCCCTGCTGCTGAGCCTGGACGAGAGGTACAGGGGAGGAGGCGCAGGAGGGGCGATTATGTGGCGGGAGCACCTCGGGAGGATTATGCTGGATTAGCAGTAGACTGAGCAGAGGAGAAGGCTAGTGGAAGCGTAGGCATTGGGTAGTCGCGGCGAGGTCGACGGTGGTGGTGAGATGGGGCGGCGTTGATCGTCATCCCATCAGTGGCGGTCTCGTGCCATCAGAGTTGCTGTTGCTTTTCACCAAAACGATTCTTTCCAGTCTGGCCTTTCTTCGACGTTGAAGCCCAGTGAAAATCCCGTACGCCGGTATCTGCCTTGATACGCCCGTATCTGCCGCCTTGTGTCGGCATCCGCTGCGATTCTGCTCAGATCCGTCCAAAGTGACATCATGTATATTAATAGATTTTGACGTGAAATTCTTCGGTTCCCGAGCCAAACTTCGTTTTTGCGCTCACAAACGCAAAGTGCCATATTCTTCGCAATCCAGCCGCTGGTCGACGTTTTCGTCCGTTGCTTTTCCACAAAGCCCATTCTCTCTACTGGTAGCACGGGTGTCCCATCAACTATTCGTCGTAGTAACATAACACAACAGGCTGACGCGCACACGCGTCTGCGATGGGCCGGAAACGTGCTCGTCCTTCTCCGACTGAAGAAGAAGAATATGTTTGTACTTGCGAAGAATACTGTCATGGATCCAAAGGGGTTTCCCGGCGAACGTTTGAACGCCATGCGAAATATCGACGCAAAGCTCGCAGTGTCTCGCTCTCTGGCAGCTATGAATCCGATGGCTCTGATGATTCAAATTCAGATATTTCATGCAGTTCTGAGTCGAGTGAAGAAGAATCTGGCAGAGCCGATGGTCACGCCAGTCCACGTTCCCAAAAAAGGCCGAAACTTGAAGACGATTTCGCACCGGACCTGTCCCAGACCTTTGATGATGTATTAGAAACCGACTTTACTAGTGCGGTATGGTCCCAAATTTTCTCAGCTGGTTCCACAAGCTAATCTTTCACAGGAACTTTATGATAATGATAGCGGCAGAACGTCCCCTACAGCCTCTGACTACGAAACAATTGATCCCGGCAGTCTCGCCGACGACAGCACCGAATATACATCAAACATTCCCGACGATTCGGACAGCGACAGCGACAGTGACAGTGGTGCCGATGATTCAGACCCTGTTTCTGCAGTCGCCGATCTTCAGACTGCCCTGGATTTTATTGCGGCAGTGGAACATGCGTCCCTCGAGAATGGTGACCTCGATCCAGATGCACTAGAACGTCTACGGAATCCCTCGCGAGATCCCCCGGATATCTCTGATCCGGCACACCGACATGCCCTTGATATGTTTCTTGCCGCTACTCATGCATCGCAAGAGTCTTACGACGCCAATCGTGCCGCCTATCTTCGTCGGCATCCTGAAAATGATGTTCTAACTCATGCGGCTATCAAGCGCAAGGTTGCAGAGTGGAGTGGTGTCGTCCCCATTCTCTCCCACATGTGTCCCAAGACCTGTGCGGCTTATACAGGTCCATATTCAGATCGGCAATCTTGTCCAATATGTGGACTTTCCCGCTTTGACGCCAATGGTTCACCTCAAGAGTTCTATACCATTCCCCTAGGACCACAGCTCCAGGCTCTATTTGGTACCCCAGAGAGCGCTAAAAATATGCATTATCGACGCGAAAAAACCGCCGAAATCCTTGCCTCCATGGACGAAGATGGAAATTTGAACATTCCCGTGTATGAAGATTATCTGCACGGCCGCGACTATCTCAACGCCGTTGTTCGCGGAGATATCAAAGACACAGATGTTGTTGTAATCGGCTCAATTGACGGAGCGCAGCTGTACCGCAACAAGCATTCCGATTGTTGGATTTCAATATGGATTATTGCGGAATTGACCCCAGAGAAACGATATAAAGTTCGCGCTGTCCTCCCCGACTCATTTATTCCTGGTCCCAACAAACCTAAGCATCTTGATTCGTTCAAATTCCCATCCGTCCACCACCTTTCCGCGTTACAAAAAGAAGGGCTGCAAATCTGGGATGCGTTTGATAGGAAGCTTGTGACTTCTCATCCATACCTTCTCATGGAAACAGCAGATGGCCCAGGCATGACTGGTCTCAATGGGCTTGTTGGACATCACGGCGTCTACGGCTGTCGGCTTTATTGTCCGCTCAAGGGACGGCGTAAAGATGGTAAACCTCACTACTACCCCGTGATGATGTGCCCGACCGACTACAGTCTCGACGGCTGCGATCATCCGGATGTTGATCCCGAGTCTCTTCGGCAACCATCGGAGGACGAATATTTACACAATCTGGCGTATCTGCTCAAGTCAAAGAACGAGACAGACTACAAGGAACGTCGGAAGGCCACCGGCATTTGCAAACCAAGCCTGTTTGGTGGACTACTTCGCAATCACAGGCTAGGAATCCCAGGATGTTTCCCCTTCGACGTAATGCACTGGGGAAGCCTCAATTGGACTGAACTTGTTCTAGCGTTATTTAGAGGAACCCTTCGGTGCGACAAGCCTGATTCAAAAGATTCCTGGATATGGGCAGTCCTAGTTGATGAAGTCTGGAAAGCACATGGCCAGGCGGTTGCTGATGCTACTCCGTATCTCCCCGGTTCTTTTGATAGGCCACCGCGCAACCCCGCTGAAAAGATTTCGAGCGGGTATAAGGCGTGGGAGTACCTGTTGTACATCGTCGGACTGGCACCTTTTCTCCTCGCCGGCATTCTTCCAGACCCTCACTGGCAGCACTTGTGCAAAGGTGTCGCCGTTATCCGCTGTTTCCACCAGTTTCACCTCCCCGTCGAACATATAATTCGATGCCACAAGCTGGCGATCGAATATGTTGCCGAATTCGAAACACTCTATTTCCAGGGGATGCCCGAGCGTATTCATTTCGTTCGGCAGAGCGTCCACACTATGACTCATCTCGCACCGGAAACGATTCGAGTTGGCCCTGCTGCATTGTATTCGCAATGGACGATGGAACGAACGATCGGAAATCTGGGGCAGGAGATAAAATCTGACTCTCAGCCCTATGCCAATCTCTCGGAACGAGGCTTGCGCAGATCTCAGGTAAACGCGCTCAAAGCGTTGATACCCGACCTCGATCCCGACACCCAATCACTACCGCGCGGTTCAGTTGATCTCGGCGATGCGTTTGTGCTTCTGCGAGCCAGAGATGAATATAAACACCATATGAAGGAGCTGCAGGCAATCACATACGGGCTTTCCTCGAAAAGCGAAATGGTCCAACTCCCGGTGTCTTGGAATTGTGCGATGGGCTCGTCTTCGGCTTCCCAATGGCCAGATTGCGCGCTCGGCGTGGAAGGAATTGCGGAAACCTCTGAACAAAGTACGCATGGCACGGAATGTGAAGGTATGTTTCTCACTGGAGCCGAGTTTAAGGTATCTCATTGCGGTCTTGATAGATTTTAGATGACGGGAGGCACCAGATCGTCGAGGTGCAATTTTTTTCAGAGCGCAAGTGCACGGCGTGGTGCACACATACGCTTTGGTTGAATTTTATTCCGAGCCTGACCCAATCTTGCTGCAAAAGTCCCACGGAACTGTGTGGTCATGCAGCTATGAACCGGGAAAACATCTAGGTATAATCTCCGCCAAGTCCATTCTCTCCGTTGTTGCGATGGTTCCGCACAAAGCTGTTGGGTCGAAGGAGGTGGATTATTTTCTTGTTGAAAAACCGGGGCTAGATGTGATATCCCTGACTGGGTACTGGGAACCTGATGAGCCAGAGGAGTAGACATGTATTAAAACTCACTCATTTGACTTTTCTTGTGAAAGTACTCGTAGTATTATTCAGTCAGCGAACCAAGCCAAAAAAATGGGGGGTCCCGTCCAGAAGTCTAGAAAATTGCGAACACTCTGGAATCAGGGCAACCAAATTTTCTTCTTGTTCCTACATACAAATGCGGTGTTTTGATTATTTTCAAGGATTAGGTGCGCGTTGTCACGGGGGTGACCCGACGCGTCAAGACAGTCACTCCAGTGTGACACTCTTCTTTCTCCACCTCCATGGACGCGTCCGGCTCCTCTGCAGGATGGCCGCTGCCTTTGGACTTGCCACATTCTCGGCATCATGGATCTAGCATCGTGGACCCCCTCCGTCCCCAGACTCCCTTCCGCGGACACCCGTCTCAGCAGATGCCCCATACGAACCTCCAGAATTCTCATGGATGGCCTCAGATACAAAATGTGTGTACCTAAATGCTTCATTGTGGACCTTTAACTGACCAAAACTCAGCAACAAACCATTATCCAGTCTGCAGATCATGATACACTCATACAGTTCCACAATCAAGCGTATACTAATTTACTAGCCCGACATTCTGAGGCTATCGCTCGTCATGATATGCTTTCGTAGGTCTTCTTCTATGTTATTAGATATACCGGGCTGAACTCTGTCTAGGCAGGCATACCTCACGCTTGCTAACTCAATTCCCCAAATCTTCCGTTTCATTCCAAACCCTATGAATATTGATATATCGTCAACGTCTGCGACTTCTCTTGATCCTTCCCACCAACTTCCCACAGCCATGTTGAAAGCCGATCATCCGTCCGTCATTTACTGGGATCGCACTGATTATTCCGACGACTCCGATGACTTGACCGAAATCACAGACAAGAAACGCAACAAGTTGAAGTTTCTCGAGCACCACAATGGTGATCCCTTCACAAAGATAGAAATAAAATCCCTCCGCAAAGCCGCGCGTGAACTATTTATGACACTCCTCGACGATGGCCTGGCGCCACGAACATGGTCGCATGCCTCATCAAAGGCCGTGAATGCAGTCCGGAGAGACTTATTAACCCAGTTTCCAGATTTAGCTCTCTGTTCCACCAACTGGAAGGTAGACAAAGTTGCAAGTGAAGTTTACTCGCAGTGGAGTCGCCGCCGAAAAGATCAAATTGACGAGAAGACCAAATCTCGGAAGCGCAAATCTGACCCCACTGATGCGGCCTCCTCTTCTAAACGCGCCAAGCGCGATCATACCTCCTCTGCTTCCACAACTTCCAAGTCGAATGTTCCTACGTCCAAGAAATCTAAACACAAACATTCGTCGTCGAAAGAAAAACATAAATCAAAGAAATCATCCAGATCGTCGACCTCGCATCCACGCCCCGATTTTGCGCCCGGAGACTCAGATTCAGATTTGGAGCCCCGGACTGCTACTCTTGTTGCGACGATTCCCACTCTGAATTCGATTTCGAGACCCCCTTCCCCGGCGCTGTCTGTTTCGGCAGAAGATCCCAGCAGTACCACTAATCCCGCGACTCCAGCATCTGACCCCACCCCCGCAGAAGAAATACAGCCGCATACAGCTGAGCCCCTTAAAAAGACATTAACTGTATCAGATCCATTGCAAGTTTCTTTCGTCTCGGTTTTTCACGATTCGGCTGATTTTATTCTGATTTTGCAGAGCTGGTATCTTCGGCAACAAGTCCTCTGTATCCTTTACTTCCAGACTTAACGTAGATGTTTCAGGTATGACTCAGACCTGTTTACTGTTCCTGAATTGACTATTCCGCCCATAGGACCATCCACCAACGAAACTAACCCGAACAGTGGATCAACTCGCGCTTCCACTACCCCAACACCCGCGCCTGCACCCGCACCCGCACCCGCACCAAAAGCACCAAAAAAGCGGAAGGCCCATAAGCCTGGGGCAGCTGATACAGCATGGTACGCCGTCCGGGTATACAAAAATGACCAGATGTCTTTAAAATGTGCCGCAGGAATATCTTTGGCCGCAAACACATGCGGGACCACCCGGCGGACACAACAGAGGACGTAAGAGCTATATGGGATAAAATCGACAAAAAGGTGATCATTTCATAGTCGCTTTAACATGAGCTCACTATATATTCAGGAATACAAGGAGGAGGCCGGTGGACTGAAGCAAAAGAAGAAGGCTACGAAAAATAAGGACGGCGGTGACGAAGAAACTGCATGATATTGTTTTTGTAATTGGCCAGATTGTATTAAATCGAGCCGTAATGTGTAGGAGGAAGCTTTTTTTGACCGCAGATGATTGACTCGCACGCACTTTCGTGTTCTCTGAGATGGGGAGCATGTGTGTTTGGCCATGTTATATTCACAGGCGTGTCACAGTAGCGCGCGTCTCTCTTTCTTCTTCTTCCACAATGCCGTCCATCGTTACTGCGCTACATCATCTCGCGGCCTTCGAGTGTGTCCTTCATCCCACATTTCCGGTTTCCCGCTCAACCCAGTCCTTTGGAATAATGGCTTCCCCAATTCTGTCAAGTTTTGAAGAACAAGCGAGGTAAGTCCTGTCGCATCCCAGATTCACGACTCTGATGCCTTCTGCACCATATGTGCACCCCTCTACATGTCTAGTACCCAGGTCAAATCAGCTAGACACACCGCGAGACTGCCGACGTCTCTTCAATCTTATTGCGGGAAGAGCTGATGTGGTCCGATCTCACACGTTTCCTGAGATTTCTCGAAGATATGGCCACTAATGGTGAGCCTGTTATATGCCGTATCTCTGAAGGTGTACTGATTTCTGTGGATCTGGGTGCGACAGTCCCAATCGATGTATGTTTTCCACCACCTTCCGCCGATCCTGTCTGACTGGACTTACAGGTGTCGGTTAGTCGTTATCATGGAGAGCGAGGCCGAGGGTCGGGGTAGCCGCAAACGGGCTCTGGAGACCGCGCCTGAAGCCACCTACGGAGGTGCATGGGTGTACGCCCTTTCTACACCTACCCTCGATTCGTAAGTGTTTGATGTACTGCTTGCCAGAGTCTGATCTTTTTCTCGTTCACAGGTGGTACAGAGATCGGAGAGCGGTCGCCACGTCTGTATCCACAACCTTCACCAGCCATTTATCCAGCCTAACCACTCGGCAGTTTCGTCTCTTCTCTCCATTGCTCCCCCGTCCACTAGCAGCTCCTCTCGCAGATAAGTGTGTACCTTTTGGGGGTGTCCAAGGCTGCGCTGATTGTTTCATCCATTCCTGCAGAGCGGTGTTACCTTCGCATTCCCGAAGCTAGGAATTCACGAGGTATGTTCATTCCATCGATTTTCATGTTCGTCCTATTAATTTCTCTGCAAAGGCCGAATGCCTCCAAGCTCATTAAAACTGAGGTGTGCCTTCGCACCTCCTTGAACTCTTTGTGAAGCATTCCAACAGTACCGGGATCTCGTTTCGGTGTTAGAGCACGGTACGTGTTCGTATACATGAATGTGCTTGTGTTGATCTGTATTCTTCCATGCAGGAAAGCCTCTGTGACGTCGAAGTAAGTTGCTCTTTGCCCACTTTAACATCCGTTGATATTTCATTGTAGCTCCGTCCAACGTGTTATCTTCCGGTAAGTCGGCCAAATTTCACTGAAGTGCATATATTTATTCCTTTTCAGATTATCAACACATTTGTGCACGAAGTACCGGAGATGAAGGACTCGATGCCGCGGTATGGAGAGACATTGTGCGGCGGGATCCGATGGATGGAAGCATTTGGGTGCGGCGGGATTGTCTTAGTACGGAATCCGCGATGTCTAGTACTCGAATACATGGATTTGGGCAACGGAATACAAAAAGGGAGCTGAGAACAGCCTCCATTTAGCGGGGCATAAATGGGCAGTGTTGAGCATATAGGAGCGGGAATGAGCAGATGATGGCAGACAAAGGCAGAAGGAAATAAAATTTTGATATGCCGCCATACGCTATATGGTCAAATTTCTGCCCACATCCGCCGAAATTTGGGTGGGCGTATCTGGGCAGGTTTCAGCATACCACGGCGTAAGGGATATTCACTGGGGTTGAAGACGCGATTCTCAAGCCAAAATAAATCCGCAAGATACGGAGGGCTTTTACCACTGATGCACTCACGATTGAAGAAGCTACGCACTTATTTTGCCACCGGAATGTAACCCTACTCCATCTTTCGAGCCACCGCTCATTCTGACAAATGCTGGTCGATTGTTCTGTTCTCGCATGGGACAATATCAAGCTAATGGCGAATGCGGTTTTTGAAGGTCTGGCAGAATGCTGCATTCAGGAATGTGCGCTCTCTCTCGCCCTCCATCCGCCGCTATCTTCTCTCTCTCTGGCTTGGTCTCGCTGCTCCATCTCAGGCTCTCGTGGCGCGTCACTCGCCTTCGAGTCGGGTATGGAGGGAGGTGTGGCGGAAACGCCGATCCCGAGGGCGCACCGTCGCTTGTGCAGGGTTGGAGGCTATAGAAAGGTTTCGATATCAGTTAGGGGATCGCACCCGACCCCGGTGAGCCATTCTTGATACTTTCTGCGCAATCCGCTCGTTTCATATCCGTCATTCACCTCACTTCATGCCACCTGCAAGACCTGTTTCGGGTGTTCGCCCCCTCCTTCCAATCTAGTGCCCTTTGCGAGTGTCCACACATGCATACCTAAGCACTGCCCCCTCGCGTCTTTCCACAGTCGATGCGACCTGTCTCCACCGGCTAACTTCCTTTTTTTCAGGATAAATCATGCCACACGATCTACGCGTCAACAATGATTGGATGCACGGAAGGAACAGTGCCAGCTACATGCAGAGTGGTGCGTATCCAATTCTCCTCCTTCATGTCCCTCCGCTCCACTCCTTCCCTCATTCTCGTCCGTGCTTCCGCCTGCGCTTTCTCTTTTGACTCGATCGTCCATGCTGGATCCTTCTCTACCCTGATACAACGCACCTTCCACTCTTGCCTCGCTTAATCACCTTCACTCATGCCTCCTCCCTCCCTCCCTCTCTTCTCCGTGCATTCCGCTATCCGTGCGCCCCCCCTCTCAGTCTTCCTGCATACCCTCTTCAGGGTGAAAGACGCACGATAATGAACCTATCTACCTTTTCAGTGATTTACGCCACCCTTCCCGTCTTCTCGAAGCAGCGCGACCATACATAGCGCCGGCTGGGCTGGCAGCTGCGCGCTGGTCGCGTGCTGACGCCGACTTCATGCTATCCTCGCCAGAACCGCCAACCTGCCGCCCGCCTGGTCTTGATCCACGCTCTCCACACCCGCGTCCGGCACCATATGGCCCTCCCCGCTCGCAGAAGCACAAGTTCCACAGCGGAGGGAAGGTAGGAAGGCGGGGGTGGACGAGACGTGGGGTGGATAGGTATAAGGAAACGTTGACGGGCGCATGGACATGCGTCCCGCGAGGCTGTCTACGCTTTCACGCTCTGTCCCTCCCACTCTGACTCCTCATCGGCGACGTGCCCTTGCGCATGTGAGCACAGATGGCACCATGTGGGTACGGGGATCCTCGTACCGCTGGGTGTGGTCTTGGGATGCATATAAGCGCGTGCATGGGCCATTGGTGCGAGGTAGAGGGTGTTGTCTGCAGGACTTGCGAGATCTGTGCTGATTCTTGGGTCCAAGGTGTTGGACATGCTCGCCAGTTGCCTTGTTAGTCATTCCACTATAGAGAGCATCGAGTTCCGCCCAGTAGGGACATGTGGTAGTAAAGCAGCGCAAATAAACATTGCCATATGCCTGGTACAGTTAGCAGGCCACCGTGCTCGTTGACGTGGCGGCGCACCTTGACAAAGTCATTGACATATTCCTCTGTATTCGTAGCATGTTTCGTGTCGCCCAGCCGCTACCGGAGATTCGGAGAATTTCTGTACGAATATATAGCGGTCAAAGATCTTCTTGAGCGGCTAGGGATGTGAGCGGGCGCGTGTCGCGAAATTGGTCGCAACGTACGTAGTTCAGCTTGTTCATGCATTTCTGCTTGTCCTTTTTGGGTTTTGCGTCGGGATTGACCTGCTCTACCTTCGTTACAATGGAGGCCCAGACCTGGGGCTTGAATCCGTTCCCACTCATGTTCGTGCTCTTCTCAAGGGGGGTTCGGCTTTCGAAAATCGGATATAGGGTCGAAAAGTTTTTTTCGACCTTCCCTGCACATCGTCGAGGGCATCGTTCCAGTGTTATTCAACTATTCTATGGGTGCTACTGCATTAAATTCAACTTTTTCTCAGTCTTATATGGCCCACATTAGATCTAAAAAACTAAACTGAGCACTCCTCAGCTCCATACAAGCCCCCGTTTGAGCTCCCAACAGTGAACTTAAGCCTTTGGAAGCTCCTAAAGGCCTAGAAAGGTCTCTTTTCCTTCCCTACTAACATATAGGTAGAAGTTTTTTTCGGCCCTCCTGGGGACCCCCCCCCCCCTCCCACCCCATATCCGAAATTTTAATGCCGACCCCCCCTTGGCTCTTCTTATCAGCCAAGCTCGCCAGCAGCGTCTTCACCTCAGTATCATTCCACACTGCAGTCCTTGAGGTACTTTTGCTATTTTCATCGTTGCCCACGTTGTCCTGCGCAATGGAGGCCACGAGGAACACAAGCAAGAGCGGTGCTATGTGGGCAGCAAGAGCAAGTGACATACATCCCGACTGACCATTTCTGAGTAGGCTATGGAAGAATTTTTGTGAATCTTTTGGAAGTGAGCAATTTTGCTACCTGCATCCGAGATATATTGAAATAATATCTGGATAATGCTTGAAATGCGTACCTGACTTGATGATGAAGCGCTTATGTGTTACCAGGTCCATTAGGCGCCGAGAGCGGCCCTCTATCTCAACATGTTCGGCTTTAAAGAATGTTTCCGCCCTGGATAGCCAATAATTAATGATTATTACCAAAAGAAAGAGAATATTACGATCTCGTCTTCATCATTGTGATTGGAGACGATCGCGATCTTCAGGCCTCGGCGAACGACATCTTGCAGTATCTTTTCTATGTCCGGCATAAGACAGAGTTTGTCATCTCTCTCCTCCCAAAATGTCCTGCTTCACAGCATTGGTGCCGGATTTTTGATGTGGAGCGGAGTACTCACTCGAGGTCAAATGCCACAAGAGATGGTTGCATTGAAGTAAGTGTTCCTTGGGTGCTGGGTGGTTGTGTAGCCTGGCTTCTGCAGCGAACATGCTGTATAAGTACCGCTTGGGATCCGCAGTATTCGACCCGTCAAGATCGCATGTTGTGGAAGCGATGACTGAAGTGGCAGGTGGGATAGTCTCAAGGCTCGAGCCGTCTTACCTTTCGCTTCTCGAACTGTCTGTCGCGTCAATGTCGCGGAATATATGGAATGAGGCAATGTACATAGAAAAGTGCACAGGTACCTTTGATTAATCTTTGCATTCCAGCTGCCCAGATGCGCGTCTCCGTGTTGAGCCATGAGATTCACCCGCTGGCGTCCTGGGTGTCACCCCATTCAGATTCTATTTTTGTGCTCACCTCGAGGTCGTAGGCGTCTAAATAGGCGCCCCGGGTGCACGCCGAGTGCGACCCCCTTCGTTCCAGTGAGCGCCGCAGCGTCTCGTTGCTGCAGTTGAGCAACACTCGTTGTTCGTGTTAGAAGGTCGGGTGTCACACAGCGGAGCACAGAAGCGGGGATGAATATCACAAGAACGGTACGGGGGCTACAAGTGAGGTGGGGGATAAAAGCCAGAGTATTGTAGTGAATCGTCACGGTGGAGAATATATAAGCGATCGGTAGTTGGCATCAAGGGGGCGAAACCGGATGAAACGGGGTGGATGCGTGACAGGCCTATTTCAACCAAGGGGGCGCGAGAATTAAATTTTGCTAGGACAATGCTACCCCCGGGTGGGGTGGGTGGGGGGGCCCAAGTTGGCACATTCTGGAATTTTTTCCGGGTCCTAAAAAATTTTGCCCAATGCCATTTGAGAGCTGTTTCTGCAGGTCGTGATAATTCTCTAGTGAAAAGATGTCTTTTCAGTAGCATCAAACCACTCACGACAACGCGGAGGTACAATGAAGGAAATGGGACAGTCAAATGACAGTGTACCTTTCTCCATGCATATAGCAGCTAAGGAAGAATTTCCCGGCGGCATGTTTTCCATATCAAAAAGAGACAGCAACTAGCCAATTTTTGGGGTGGGATGGGTCCTGCGGGTCCAAAAATTATGCAACAAAAAATAAAGTATTGTCGGGTAGGGGGGTGGGTGCCCAACATTGGAGGATTCTGAAAAATTGTAGCATCGTCCTCCAAAATTTTATTGTCGCGCCCCCTTGATTTCAACAGTTCGTGTTGTGAACCATGCGAGTTAATATATCCCCACGCGCCCCCATTGTGTATTGCCCGATATGGGTTACGCGCAAGAGCTGAGTTAGTCCTTTAGTCTATCTTTGTGCTTTGGGGGCCTGATTTCAGGAACCGATGGTGGTACCACAGATGCCGCGCTGTGTCCCAGCACAAATCCCAAGGAGGAATAGAGCAAAAACATACACCGCAGAGATTCACCGCCCACAGTTTTCCGCTTGTCTGTGCTTATGGACTGTGGACATCGTGGAGTCCAAATCGCATTTAATCAAATTCACCGGTGTTTGTTGGTATCTTTATGGTGACAAGAGATAATGTGTCTTCTGGAAGTGTCCCCGTTGACACCGCGATCGCGATTGACTGATTTTCCATTCGACTCCTTTCGAAGTTGAAAAGTGCAATATATTCACGTGTGCTCCTCGGCAAAACTATCCGGCTTTGACTTCCTTTTTTGCTCTCCTGGTTGATGTTTGACTCTTTTTTAAGCCAAGACCACTCTTCCACTTGCTTCTTGGGCCGAAAATTTCAACCCCCGGCGGGTTTTCAATATGTCCCTTTTGCCTCCGACTTGGTTGCCTGGCCTCTCCCCTTTCGGCAAATAGGCCCAGTTTCCTTGAATTTCGCACATGAAGAGCTTGTTCGAGACCACTGCTTCCACTTTTGGGGGCCCAATTCCTCGGTCAACAAAATATTCTCCGCCCATGCTACTCTCCTCCGTCGGAGCTCATCCTTCGGGTGGGCTTCTTCGGTACCTGGGAAATTCCTATGATACTGTACTATTAAAATCAATTCGTCAGTCACGCATCACGCGGGTGCTTGACGTGACGAATTTTGCAACCTTGTCACGCGTCACCGAGGCTCTTGACGAATATACTTTTCGTCACGATAGGTTCAAAATTTTGGTTCAGGGGTGCTTGGAGCAATTTTCCTCAGCTGTAGGCACTTTCTACTCAATTTATTGCCCATTGTTTTTACGGTTTTTGGCTTCAAATCTCACAAATATCGTGGTTCAGAGTAAGTTCGACAGCAAAAGTGCATCTTCCGGATCACTCAAAGATATGGTGAAATAAATTACTCAGGTCTTTCTTAAACTATTCCATTGAGTCGCTGTGCATTAACACAACTCCTGGAATATATTTACGGGTTGAAGAAATTTTGGGGGCTGTCACGCAGCTCGAACTCCCTTGAGAAATTGACGAATTGGAACTTTGGGTCACGTGTCACACCCCTTGAGAAATTGATTGTAATAGTACAGTAACTACACCGGCTGTGCCACGTTCCGATGACCTTCCCTACCTATTCTTGCAATCGCGGGCCTGGACTAGATGAATGGGCACCTGCCGCGCCGAATTCACACATTAGACGCCATCATATCGACTCCCAATCTTAGCACAGACTGTGTGGTTCACTTTGTCGGGGAATATCAATAGTAGAGCTGCCCAAGAATAACAGTTGATTTCAAATTTCCGTGCCCCCGAAGAACGAAATTGAACAAAATGAAGCTCAATGGGATTGATATACCTACATTTTGCATACATCGAGTATCAATCATCATTCATCATTTCGAAGAAGTTTGAGCACACACGAGGAGAACGTTTCAGCGTCTAAGGAAGGTCGGTCTTCGTAATTCCTCTCCCACTTTATAGACCTCAGCTTTAGCCCCAGCGTATTCTTTGTCGCAAAAAGGACAGACAACCAGTACCGTGTGCGCGGCAGCCGGGTCATGGAACACCACACTCCCAGCGCTTCACGAGAAGTAGCTCTGAGAACAGTCTTTAGAACGCTGTAAATGCGGTGCTGGAGTACCTATATGTATAGTGCTTTAGCTATCCCAAGCGCACCTTGTATCCCATCAAAGTGGTTGTCGTAGCCATGTTCAGTATGTGGGTTTGTCTATTTTTCCGCCGTTTATCTACACATTGATTCGACCCTTTCCCCTAGAGTGCATCTTCACACTGGGTATGGTGTTACCACCAGTATCCTTACCACAGGCATTCGAGTTAAATCCTTGGTCAATTACCATGTCGATATACCGCATGGGATATCCATGGTTGCCCAACTCATAATCGACAGCAATATTTTGAAGCAATCGGAGAGACTGGTGTCAGAGGCCTCCGGCAATTCTTGGATATTGAAATTTGACTGCAAGATGTGAGCCCCTCGATCTTCCGCAGCCTTCGATCTCCATCACAGCACATTGGGAGGGCGACAAAGATGCGAAGGAGAACGAGAATGATAACAAAGCGGAACCCACCTGGGTGACCTGCAACAGCAACGTCCATACCAAAACCTCATATATATGCGCACCGCGTGAGCAACTGTGCGATGTGTCAGCGAACACCCTTGATCGCGAAAGATGATGACAAAAAAACGGGAGGTGAATGGGTGTGGCTGCCAAACCATTGGTGCGACGACACCGATAGTCTCTCGTAGACGGACACTCCAACAAAATGAAGCTCATACCTCGCTGTTGTACGACACCGAGGCAACCCGAAGTCGGAGCACAAAAATGCAGCTGAGACCACGAGGGTTAACGTGAGAACCCGTCACGAAGCACAGCCTATCCGCTGCGCGTGCCCACCTGGCCTGTCAAAGGTTTTTTCAGTTGTTCGCGATATCACGATTCAGGACCTTACACTTGACTCCTTCATTTCCACCGGGGTTCATCAAGGCACATATACCTAACTATTTATGTAATACACAGATGAATATCACACGTTGTTAAATCATGATAATCTGTCATGTCAAACCCAGGCGTTAAGAGTGTTCACTGCCACCGAAATCGGAATCCTAACTGGGAAGGACTAATGGTAAAAAAAATGGTGTTTTGCCACTATAACACCCGAAGTTTAAATCTGGTTCACCGAACTGCAAACGGCCCACCTCTGACATTCTGGTTCTATTGGTATTGGGTCAATTTGTGGATAGAGTGATTCCAAGATTGTTGAACTAGACCAATCGTCAATCTCTATTGCTGGACCGCGCGTGATATTATTGGATCCGGGCCACCAACAACTCCGGTTGTAATGATGACCATGCGCTTGAAATTGCGACAGTTAGCTACACACGCGAAATGAGGTCCAAAAATATATTACGTCAAAGTGCCATAGTCAAGATAGTCGCTCAAGAAGGTCAATTAAAATTTTCTATCACAATACAGCTTACTGGATTAGAGTCTGATAATCAGCGCAGTCTGCCAAACCGATGAACCCACAAAGATAACAGCACTGCCCCGATAGCAGACATATAAGCCAAGATCCCATATTCATGGTCTTCCCATCCCATAATGCCCCACCGGCCCACAGCAGAAAGTCGCCTCAGTATTATCACGGCTTATTTAACTCCAGTCGTCACTCTCCTCGATGCGCTCATTGATGCCTTTGGCTGCCAATGCTCCTTCATACATCAAATTTCGAAGATAACACTCTCTTTGATTAGTGCAGTGCAAGTAAGTATTTGATATAGCAGTTCATGGCAATGGTTCACCTGGTATTCAGAAGGTGAAGAGGAACAGGGATGAATGCATTCAGCTTCTAGAGAACATTCATCAAGTGCTTTATGCAATTGTTGATCTTCACATTAGCTCCGAGACTACCGGGTCTCTTGCTCCATCATTGATAGATGATATCGGGAAATTCACAGAGTACATCGTCTAACTTCAGGTGTAGAAATGGATATGACTGATAAGATTCCACAGAACTCTCCGAAAGATGCATAGATTTGTCGAAGCACAACAGGACGGAAACAAGATCAAGTACTTCTTCTGTCAAAGTGAAAAAAACACACTGCTTAAGGACTGTCATCGTGGATTGAATCGGGCTCTGGATGTATTCAAAGTAGGTGTTATACAACAGTTCAATACCAATAAACTGATGGGGTGTAGATCAATATTGGGGTCATGACTTTCAATAGCATTCATGAAATACAACAAAAGACAGACAATATGCACACTAAACTCCTCGAGTTAATCGAAACACTGTCTGATGGTACATTAACCGACACACTGTCCTCGGTATGTATATCTTGGGCTTGCTGCCTGTCATCCACTATAATTCCCGACTAGGTATACCAGGTGGGCAACCCATCACAAAACAGGTAATTCACTCATTGTCATCCATAATCTGTGCTGATGTGTTGAAGTTCAAATTCTTTCTCTATGTTGCCGCCTCAGCCCAAAATATTTCATGGACGTGAAGCTGAACTCCAAGACATCATTAAAACACTTTCCAGTGAATCACCTCGGATAGCTATTCTCGGTGGAGGGGGTATGGGTAAAACACATATGGCAAGAGCTACTTTACACCACCCCGATATTTCCACCAAATTTGAACACCGGTATTTTGTCACTGCTGAATCGGCAGACAACAGTGTCGAGCTGGCTGCACTAATTGGCCTGCACCTGGGTCTGGACCCAGGAAAAGACCTTACCAGACCTGTGGTCCAGTATTTTTCCAGGATGCCACCTTGTCTTTTGATTTTGGACAACCTGGAAACTCCGTGGGAACAAATCAAATCCCGTGATGGAGTCGAAGAGCTCCTTTCCCTGCTTACTGATGTTTCTCACCTTGCGCTAATGGTGTGTGACCAACTTTGTTTATTTTTATTTTATTTCAGTTGCTCATAAATCAAAGATCACGATGCGAGGTGCTGAACGACCAGCGAAAGTGAGATGGACTAGGCCATTTCTACTACCTCTAAAGCCTTTGTCGGATGATGCTGCCAGGCAAACTTTTATGGATATCACAGACCATTCACTAAATGATGAAGACATGAAACAACTTCTCCAATTGACAGATAACATGCCCCTCGCTGTAGATCTCATTGCCCATTTGGCAGACTATGAAGGCTGTGCCAATGTTTTGGCTCGCTGGGAGAGAGAAAAAACCTCGATGGTCTCTGCTGGGAATGACAGGAAATCTGATTTGGATGCATCCATCAGACTTTCACTCTCCAGTCCACGCATTACATCTGGTGCTCAGGACCTCCTGAGCCTACTGTCCATTCTGCCAGATGGACTTTCTGATCCCGAACTTCTCCACAGTGATCTTCCTGTTCAGGACATTCGGACTTGCAAAGCTACCTTGCTTGCTACTTCCTTAGCCTACATTGACAACAAGCAGCGGCTTCGGTCACTACTGCCTATCAGAGAACACATCCAGCAGTTTTCTCCTCCTTCTCAGGCTCTCACAAATCCACTTCGGAAGTACTTCCATTCAATTTTGGATCTCTACAAGAAATATCATGGACCAGAGCTGAGGGGAATTATCAACCAGATAACACTGAATCTTGGAAATTTACAGAAGGTTCTGGACCGAGGGTTGCATGAAGATAGTTCAGGTCTTTCAGAAACCATATACTGCATTGTCAATCTGAATTCTTTCTGTCGAGTTACTGGGCGCAATTCTACTCTACTAATGGATCATATACCTGGTGTATTGTCCCACCGGCTGGACCACAAGCTTGCAGTGCACTTTATTGCAGAAGTCCTTTTTTCACCTCAAAGCTGCCATCTGTCAAATCGAGAATCCCTGGTTGCTCAAGGAATATCTCATTGCAATCACTTGAATGATTTTGGACTTGAGTGTGGGTCTGTCATTACCTTTACCTATGTCATCTCACTTAATATTCCACAGCCAGATTCTACATGGCCGCTGGATTTCACTATTTTTATAAGGCCACCAATAAGACCAACGACATGTTTAAGGCCATAACTTTATCCGAGAAGGCACTCACATTGTCAAGATCCGGTGATACTGACCAGGAATGTGGCATATTAATCACCATTGCTACTATGAGGCTGTATATGGGAGACACAGAGACTGCTCAGATGCATTTGAATGAGGCAAGGAGGCTGGCTAATATATCGGCCAATCTTTATCAGGAGGCAAGAGCACTACGTCTGGCAGCTCATTGTGCAACACACCTGGGTGACTACCGCAATAGCATCCATTGTCTCAATAGAGCAACAGAGCTGGTGGAAATTTGTGGGATCTCAGGTGGCCGCACTGATCACCGTATTGAAATTGGCAGGGCAGATTTACATGTCCTGAAATCTGAATATAAAGAAGCCAGAGGCATTTACACCCAAAGACTGCACCATACAGAGCAAGATCCCAATATGTATGCCTGGACACTCGTCAATATTGCACTGATTGATGGGATGATTGGTGTGAATGACGAGGATGTGTACCAGAACATGGCCAAAGCAAAAACAATATTTGTTGGCACCAAATCCATTCAGGGAGTTAGTTGTTGTGTCATGTTGTTGGCAGACGTGAAACTCAGAGAGGGAGATACAGCATCAGCAAAGACACTTTTTGAGGATTCTCTCAAGACAAATCTGGGAATGTATGGTGATGCCGTGTCCCTTGCTCTGGAGAGACTGGCTGACAGAAACCGCTGGCATGCTGTGGATTACACATTCACATGGCCTGTAGTATACCTTGCTCATGCACAAAAATCTAAAGAGAAATTAGCAGTCCACAAGGCACTCCTCTTTCTTGGAGATATATTCATTGCCCAGGGAGATGATGATGCAGCCCACAGCCTCTTTACAGTGGCACTGGAAGGCTTTATTTATATGGATGTTCATTCCAGCAGGGCCCAATGCCTATTGCGTCTCGGAGATCTTTCCCACAAGAGGGGAAATTCTTCACATGCTGCTGTGCTCTGGAAGGCAGCTCAGCCACTTTTTGAAAGATCATCGCAGGCCAAATATGTTGAGCAGATCGAAGGCAGGCTTGCGGAGCTTGAACACACTCGGAAGGCACTGGTGGCACCAGTGCATCACCCAAAACAGATTTTCGAGGAGCCTTCATTTGCAACCAATGAGTCCAAGAGTGAGAGTGCAGCTAATCAAAAGTGACTGGACAGAAGGCATAGTGCCTTCTGCGAAGTGAGGTTCTGTTATTTATCTTTGCATTATAATTACTAGTATCTTGTATCCTGAGTCAAATATTATTTGGTCATCCTTGAGACTTACTAGCTTGAAATTTATACTCAATTTTCGAGAGAGAGTTTTGAATGGATTCCACTGGTTGAGCATTTCGATTTTTTTGGTGGAAAAATTGGTGGAAAATGTCCATTATTTTCCAGAAGCAGCATCAAGAACATATTTCACAAGACATTTAAATTCTGAATCAGATATCGCAGTTTGGTGGTTGTATGATTTAAATGCTGGGTAGGCTGGCAGTCGCAGGTTGCGGAGATAGTCATCCTGGCTGTATGCGATTAAACACCCTCGCAGATCCCGGGATTCATTGCGAGCCGTGCAAGAGGCAGAGTGACTCGTCTGTCAGATCTAGATTATAATTAGGTGGGTTGAAAGAGTTGAATCTGAATAGTCGTGGTACAATAGATATTCTGCCAGTGGTGTGTCAAGGCAAGCCCTAGGTTGGCCCAATGTAGGTTCAATAGGGAATAACCCAGCTGGGACAATACTCGATTGACCTGGTTAGAACCCAGTTCAATATCTGATGAGATAAAGCCAGACAGCCTCTTCGTTAGGTGGTGGTAATTGGCTGAAATCGACTCAAGGGGATATCTAGAAAGATCCAAAGGTGGTATGATAACCACTAAGACACCAGATTCAATGTGATATCAAGGCGAGACAATGAATATGAAAGAGTGCCAGGGTACATTTGAGAAGATGCTTCATCATTGGCAGGTCAAAGTAGACTTAATATTAGACGAGGTAGAATCTAATGTACATGTAGATTCTACTGTGTTTATATACTATATTATTCAGGGGTTTGATCGAATTAAGGAGCTTCAACAGATAGGGTTACTGAGTGACATTCAGGGTGTTGGTAAGGAGTTTTGACCATTTCAAGAGTGCTCGGTCGTTTCGTTGATAGGGATAACCCAATCGTTGAATAATCTGAGAGTATGTGCCTGATCATTGAATGATTCAGTCCAGTGTGTGGGGAAATGAAAGAGACGGGTTTCTTCCGAATCATGACATGGTGGCTCATTGAGTAAAATGAAATAGAAACTAGTAGAAATTGGTCAACGGTGATGAGCCTCGGAGGCGAGCTCGAGAACATTTTTAGAGTCATTTGTGGAGATGTAGAGACAGACATCTCTGGCAACTAACCCTCAGCGAAGTAGTAAGTCATTGTGTTTTTGAAATGGTGGCAAAGGCCCATCGGCGAGCGGTTGGTTTGAGCCTAGTTCGACTCCCGTGTCCGAATATTTCGATTTGGTCTGGGTTTACTCTTTATTCTTCCCTTCATCATCTTTTTGTAGACCGCGCAGCCTTCGGCATTTTCATGTTGGGGTCGAAGGGTCCTCGAGGCAGATCTCATCTCGATTGTATTAACTGTTCGAGTGCTGGATTCAAATTTATTCGGGGTGCCTCCTCCCCACCTGTTTCGTTCCTTTGTTCCACTCAAACTTCGGCCAGTGGTGACCAGCCCAAATAGTCGGACGTGGTCCCAGTTGAAAGGGACAGCTTAGATGAGACTGCCCTTCACAGATAATTCCAGAGCGATGGTCATGCGGGAATTCTCTTCACCTCACCCCTCGACAAGTAGGAAATAGTGGGAACTGATACAAGTTCAAGTCGGGGTCAAGCGAAATGATTTCATCACAGCAAACGCCGGATCCACGACATGTCATCCGTTTTTCTTCCAAAGCCACCATATCCTTTCTTTGCTTGCCCTCGGTCGTGCTGGATAAACTCCGAAAAGGCGCGCACCGAATACGGGGCCACCAGCAAGAATTCATAAGAATCTGTGCGTTAGACTACAATCAACTCCGAACTATCACGGGAATCGAGATTCTACAAATCTAAATCATTATTTCAATCACCTCGACGAGATGCGCTCGGTGCAACTTGAACGAACTCTATGCAAATTCTGCGCATTGCGCTTGGGCTGTCTTGTCTCGAACTCACTCGAGCGGAAAACGCCGGGAAAGACTCTAACGTTTCTGGGATCCACCGCATGACATGGGAGGCCCCTGTCAACCCTTTCCAGCCATAGGCCGTGGGTTTCTTCGCAGGTTTCTGCTTGCCACCATTGGCAGAGCTTGTCTGGGTCCCAAACACAGCATCAGGCATTGGGCTGAACTTCGAACACATTCCTGAATGTTGGTCACTTTTCCTGTTCACAATGGCGAACACATCGGACGATTACTTTACGCAACAACACACAGAGTCTAAGTTATGCGCTTCGTCTGGGATGCTGTAGCGTTACTGCTGTACAATTGCTGTTAAATGTGGTCATCCATCGGCTCAAGGCCGGTACGACGATGCCAAGTCAGACGAGTCTTCCCAGAGCCTCTAAGTTCCCATGTGTAATTCCTGGTACTGAAAAAAGATTGGTAGTTACTATTCGTCCAGTCAGGTCCAAGAGAAATCATCATATGAGTCGGATAGGATAACACTGGATCGTGTTGTATGTGGCCGGCGATGTAATGCTAAAGTCAGTGTGTGCACAGCTATCAACAACGAATATGATGCCACACATGATGCATGATGGCCACAGCTTGGCCATAGCCAACCCGTCCTCTCCCATCCTGCACCATGGCCACGAGTTTACGCTCCTTTACCTCTCTTGAATTGCCGCCGTTGTCTGCTCCAGCTGATACTGGCGCGATATCCTCCACTCCGTCATCCGGTTTGTCCTCACGGGAGTGACCTTCCATCCGTGATAGCCTCAGCTACCTGCGTGAGCCGCCATTTTCCCCGCCTATGCAAATGGACCCTCCACCCGCCCGGGGGTATTCGTCCCCAGTTATTGCACGTGGTGTGGTCCAAATCCCTGATGTGTATTCGCGCTATACAAATTTCAAGTACCGACTGTGTGTCATGATTCGGCATGCCTTCAACTTATTCAAATTCCTCAACCCATTCAAATCCTGAACCCCGGGCACCCTGGGTTATCTAAACAACGATGTGGAGCAAATAACTGAATGTATTTGCAACCAACAACAAGACAACAAAGTGGAATAACCAACCAGGGGTTATTCAAATATGTCTTTCTGCCAAATCGCAACGACGATCAGGATACCCCGATCGCCTGTTGCCATGATCGAACACCTAGGAGCATCCGATATTTCACAAGGAGCCAACCATCAGTTTCAGGAGATACAGTATATAAACTCGGTAGAATCTACATGTACTTTAGATTCTACCTCATCTAATATCAAGTCTACTTCGACCTGACAACGGCGCAGCGCTTTCTCACCATGACCACGAACGACGCTCGTACACATCATCTTCTCCTCGAGATTTCCTCGAGTACGGTGACTAGGCAGTTACTCCACCACCTCTTAAGACTCTCGCGACATCCCGCCTCGACGGCTACAGCCAAACTTCCCCTTTAGAGCCGGGTTGTTCAGAGCTGCCCTCTCGTTGTCTGTCGCGATCACTCATAACCGGGTTATTCGATTATCATCCCGGCCGGGTTATTCACTGTCCTGCCAACGCCAGGTCGACCCAGGGCTTGTCTTGACACTGTGGTTCACCTACTACATCTGGTACACCATGTATCAAGAGGAGCATTCATTGCCATGGTCTGTCACAGCATGTGCGGCGAATGATCTTTGGTTCTGGGACCAAGAGGATGAAGGATGTATCGAGGAATTCGCCAAGGCTCTCCCTTTAGAATCATTCCCCGAAACTGTGTCATTACGAAGCTTGCCAGGTACTTGAAACGCGCCAATCCCGGACGAGGGCGAGTCCGTTAACTCACGTCACACCCCAAATTCGAATGGCGTGGCTGATAGTGGTGGGACTCCTCCGGAAAGATATAGGATCGGAACGGAACGAATTTCACATTGACGGTGTCAAGATGAGCTCTAAGTCGGCTAGACGTTGAGTGACAGAGAACAACCCGGCCAGGACGATGGTCGAATAATCCGGTTAGAAAGTAACGCGATATCCCACTAGGAGATAACGTCGAATGACCTCGTCGTCGGGAGGAGGCAGTCGACTTATGTCGATAGTAGGAGGGATCGTAAATGACCCAAAGGCAGTGTGGTAACCGCCTAAACACCAGACTCGAGTGGATCTCGAGGAGATGAGAATATAAAGCGAAGAGGGAGACAGGGTAGGTGTGAGAAGTAGCTGCGTTGTTGTCCAACCAAGGTAGACTCGATATTAGACGAGGTAGAATCTACCATACAAGGAGATTCTACAGAGTTTATATATTGTATCTAGGAGTCGATCGATCGAACTGTCGACACATAGGGTGTGTTTGAATATCCAGGGGTTTCAATCAGGACACAGGGATGTGTCCCTATGTGTTCTGTGGATCCAGGGGGTTCTTATCCCTATATGTTCCAAATGGTTGGAAACGCGGGTTATTGAATAACCCGATCGGCATTGTTAAAGTGAACCACCCTTGTGTGGTGTGACCACAAGAGTAATGGAATAATCCGTTAGGATGTGGGTTGGGTTTATGGAATAACCCGCTGTGAAAAGTTGAAAAAGGGGTTCCTAGAATGCAAAATCATGACAGACAGCCTGATTTTCAACTGGGCGAGATCACTGAACCTTCATGACGTGGCTGCAGAAACCTGCAATATATGTGGAGTTTCACACCTCTTGCCCGTCTGGATCGACGCTATATTACAAGTATACTCCCAGGACGATCTGCGATCGATCCCATGGTATGGTGAATGCAATTGCCTCGGCAGGTGAGCCAGAATTCGATGCCACTTCACCAAAAATTCACTCCTCCCTCCTAGCTTCCTGGCTGCCAGTGCACTTTCAGGACAACGTAGGGCTCCTGAAATGCCTCTGGGAAAAGATACAGTGGTCCTCTGGGTTCTTTATGAACTCGTTGTTCCTCTTTGGCCCTTCATCCTCTGAGTGGCTTTCCGCACAATGGTGAATGATCAAACAGATGTTCTGCAGACATTTTTGGACAACCTCAATACCGACCAGGATCTCTTTGCTTGGGACGACGCGGATCATGGCATTCTCGTTCGTATCGCCGCAAAGCGTACCGGTCTACTTGGGTTGTATCTTCAAGATTGGAATCGATATATGATGGAAATTGACCTTGAAACTTGGCTGCAAATCGGGCATATGACCCGGATCCCACCAAAGGATAATCCACACCCGAGATCTAAAGACCTGATGAGTCGAATGCCGCCTTGTTTATTAGATGGCCCTCCTCGTCGGTTGCTTTCTTTCAAAATGTTGTTGCGCCGCTCGATATCAGTTTCGATCACTCTCTGTTGGTAGTCGCTGCGAGGTCGATGGTGGTGGAAGAGAACATGGTTGATCGCCGGTGCCGACGGCGATGATACGGCCATGTGCGTGGAAACGAACGCGTTATGTCAGCGTGGTGGGAATGAAGAGGCGTAGGGACGCGTAAATGATATAGAGGTTAGGTGCATGGATATGGGACATAAATTCACGGTTGTAGGAACGGCAAGTTTGGTACAAGATTGCATAGTAGGGGAGCTTACCTGAAGTTAGCACGCGTCGGAAATGCCAAAATGGTGGGATGTTAGGAGAGCCTTTGTGCTGGTGCTCATGCTGTACGAGGTGTACGATTGGGAGACGGTGACAACGAAGCGGTGTGCGAGGAGGATGAAGATGAATAGAGGAGAAATGAGGAAAAGGCGTACTTAAATCAAATCAACGCAGCTCAAGGATAGGTTATCAGTAGGTCGTAGTAGCGCAACACTCTATTTGCCATAAATTCTGGTGCACATCCACATTTCCTCCATCATTTATTGAGCCCAGCGCACTACTTATATGTACCCATCTATTTATGTACTCCCTCCCTCAAAACCAAATGTAAGTTGGAATCGAACCACCCATAGTCAGTGTGGCGCAGTCGTGATTGGAGTTAGGCGCACGCAAGCTGTGTGATACTGTGCGACAACCTTCTTTCTGCGCCCTCAATGATCTCACTGGTGTGCGTGCTGTTTTCCGATGCACGTTGGACAGTTGCAATGAACTTTGTCGCACGCCGCTCGTGAGTGTGGCGCAGCATCGGGAAAGCATTTTGTGTGGTGCATCAAGAAATCATGGCATCGCGCCTTAAAATATTCTCGAATATCATTGTGAGGATGTCTCTCTATTTGGCCTGCCAAGGACACCTCTGGCGCGCCTCCGCCGCCATAAGCAGAAAGCCGCCTAACATACGGAGCTATCGTGGGAACGCTGTCCTGTCATTGATCGGAACAGACTGCCGATCCTCCGCTCTGACTGTCATCGCCAAAACACCCTTCTGTGTGGCGCAGCCATGGTACTGGCGCCGCTTCTGTGCGGCACTGCAGCTGCCTATATAAAGCCTCGTTTGGACCCTTGGAGTCATCTCTCGTAGCACCTCGATAAACCGCACTGCGTCTCCACACAGAATATTAATGTCAGAATACAACTACACCCGCCGCGCGTACCTCGCGAGCCAGTCCTATGTCGCCAAGTGGGCTTCACAGAGTGCGCCCGGCCCGCACACGAGCTTCTCTGTCTCGCCGATGATGCACCGCTCGCACATGCCGGTCGACTCACCATACTCGCTGTACGACCTGCCCTCGTCCTCGTCCCACTCGTCCTCGTCGTACTCTTCACGCAGTTCCGCCTCGCGTTCGCACGCGCCCCGGATCAGCGCCACCTCCACCTCACGCAGCTCCAGCTCCTCATCCCGCTGGACTTCCTCGCCCTCGACATCCACGGTCACGCCCTCGCAGTCCATCTCGCAGGCGCCGTATCGTGTTTCCTCATCGACGCACTTTCCTCCGAGTCGCTCCCACCCTCCGCACTCCCCCCATTACCATGGCTCTCATCACATATCCCATCGCCGCAGCCACGCGCACCGCCCGTCGACGTACGTCATCGCGCCGCCCGCGCCGTCCCCCTACCCATACACGCAGAGGGCACCCGGCATGATCATCCTCCCGGGCCGGGGTGGGGCGTCGCAGGTCGTGGTGCGTCCTTTCCTTCCTTCCTTTCGTTTCGAATGGGCTGACGAGATGGGGTTTGCAGTTTTATTGAATCCCGTCGCCGTCGTCGGGAGCCGTGCTTTCGTGCGAAGGGGCCGCCGTGGTACCCGAGCGCGTGGGCATTGTGGAAGCGCGGCACGATACTGGACGTGTTTGGATTTTTACTTACTGGATTTTCCGCATACTCATTCCCGCATATACCGCTCTACTCAACCTAGCACTGACGAATCTTTACGGAAAGTTTGTTGTTACGATACACATATACTGTACATGGAATCAAATGCAATCGAGGAACCAACTACATATTCAATGCGGCGCGTATCCGTCGGTGGGGATGCACAAAGCAAAACAAGGTGCAAAGTTGAGGCATAGGGCGCGTATCTGCCAGCGCGACCTTTATATGCGGATCTGCCCGCGCGGAACAGAAAGGAATAAAGTCATGCAGAATTGCGTTGGTGTCCGAAGGGATGGCCGAGTTGATTTTGTCGAAAGGGTGGAGTCAAGGGAATCGAGAAATCGGGGTATCGAGTAGTTGGCATTGGGATTATGGAACATCCAGGGCGACATGAGATAGTCGGGGGTCGCCCGACTCTGACTCGGACACAGCCCAAGACAAGAACGAGTGCGAGATCTGGATCTCCACAGATCTTCGAGCAGGTGAACCGAGTGCGGTGCAGTGCTCACAGTCCCTGCGATTGCAGTTGAGTAGGAGTAGGAGAAAACAAGAATGATCGATCCCTGAGCGGGGTTGAATCGTTGGAACAAAAATCAAAACCAAAACACTGCGTAATCCAGGTACAGATGCCGTGAATTTTGTGTTTGTGCGTGAAGGTGAAGATGGCGAATGGAATGGAGAGATGCAGGGGCAGAGTAGAGGAACCGGAGGCAGATGTAGTGGCGTGCAACGCGGAGATTCGATCTAACAGGGTAAAGGGTAGGGCGGGTAGCTGCCAGCGAGAGATTTAATTTAATTTCTGGGGCGGGGCTTCGTCCAACGAGCTACGAGGTTACCGTGTGCGAAGACGAAGTCAGATTATACGGGATTAAGATCGAGTCTCGACGCAGCTACTGTTCCGCGCGATGAGTCGCACGTGGATGACTAGTTAGTTGAAAGACCCGGGGGTGGAATTCCCGCGAGGGATGAGCGGAGTTGAGCGAATTCGGAGCGACGGTGATTTTCTCTTTCTTTGAAGGTAAGGGATTGCGATGGGATGGGATGGGATGGAGAGGCGCGGGGGCAAATTAGAGGAAACTGAAGTCGATGGTTGGTTGGTTGGCTTCCGAGATACCCTCGACTTTGTTCTTTTTTCTGGTTTGCTCTTTCGATCGATGTCCCGCAAGTCGCATGGAGACAACGAGATCACGACAGACGGACATCGGCGTCCGTTCACTGAATGACGTTGAAGTGAGTAGTAGTAATGCGCGAACGTCCGTTATGGAGGTGGACGCCGGCCACATGTTGATCGCACGGCATAGGCCGCCAGCGCGTGCAGAGGGGAGGGACACGAAAAAAAAGCCAGGGCCATCGCAAGACTGCGACGCAGACGTCGTCGAGCAAAAGCGCCGCGGATATTCCGGTGGAACATCGATTTTTTGTCACTCGATTGCTCCATTTACCGGAACTCGAAGAAAGGGCGTCACAGTTGGGAATTACGCGGAGGGCAAAAAAGAAAAAAAGAGTTCAAGTCGTTGCAGATTGGTTGGACCATCTGAATTAGTGCACGACACGGGAAGAGCGGCGTGGAATTACTATAGATTGCATAAAGCGCTACGCGGTCTCAGAGGTATCCCACGAAGACCGGCCGCGATGGAGGAGGAGCTGTGTTCGTCGATGTCGTATGCCCACGGCTCAGGTGGCGCTTCACGCAGTTTGCCGTAGGGCGACACATTCAGCAGTTCCCCTTCTTGGGTGCTTAATATCCGTCCCGTATACTCCTATCCTCTACGAGGCACGAAATGGAGGTCAAGATCTCGACGATACGCAGGTGGACAACCCGCCGGCCGGCATGCTCACACAGGAGGCATCCACCACCGCTTATGGATCCATAAGCGGCAACCGCTTATGAGCAGCTTATGGGCCGCTTATGTGTGGCTTATGGTGTTTTGCTTTGTAATCTAAATTGATCTGGCCTGTGTTCGAATCTGGCTGGGTGCATTCTTTTTCAAAATCAGGTATTTTCCCAGAGCAGTCTAGAGAAGGTCAAAATACAGTGTGCCTCAAATTTAATAGCTCATTGAATATTCTTGAAAGTGAAAGCCCTGTCAAGAATTTGACAGCTAGGGTATGTACATAGTGAAAATTATCTCTTGGGAAAAAATCAAACCAGGCTGAGGCAGAATGACCATTCTCAGTGACAATCCTCTCTGGGCCTGGTCAGATCAGATCTGGTGTATATTCTGATCTTTTGATTGAAGATATTAGTATGTGAGTTTTTTGCCTTGCATTGATAAAGTACACTGAACCAATTTCATTCAGATGGCAAGATTAAATAATCCTATGGTTAAAACTGGCAGGGACCCAAGGTCCTGCTCGCTGAAGGCTCTCAATGTACCTGGATTTATGATTTTCACACATTATAGCCATGCACAGTGCTGGCATATTAACCACCCTCAAAAATGGGACAATGCATTAAACTTGTTGGCAAGACAGTAACAACTATATGTAAAGTCATATAGGTAAATTAAAGATTTCTGATGTACCTGCAGTTGACAAAAGGTTTTCAGGAATAAGTCACCTCTCGGTACTTGAATGAAATTGGTTCAATATACTTTATCAATGCATATCAAAAAAACTCAAAAATACTAACATCTTCAATCAAAAGATCAGAATATGCACCAGATCTGATCAGAGCATATGGGCCCAGAGAGGATTGTCACTGAGAATGGTCATTTTGCCTCAGCCTGGTTTCATTTTTTTTCCCAGAGATAATTTTCACCATGTACATACCTTGGTTGTCAAATTCTTGACAGGGCTTTCACTTTCAAGAATATTCAATGAGCTATTAAATTTGAGGCACACTGTATTTTGACCTTCTCTAGACTGCTCCGGGAAAATACCTGATTTTGAAAAAGAATGCACCCAGCCAGATTCGAACACAGGCCAGATCAATTTAGATTATAAAGCAAAACACCATAAGCCACACATAAGCGGCCCATAAGCCACTCATAAGCGGTTGCCGCTTATGGATCCATAAGCGGTGGCAGATGCCTCCTGTGTCAGACCTGGTCGAGGGCTCGAAGCGGACAATTGCAGACCCTTAGGGACACGTGGGCGGGGCCTGGCTAGTGTTACCGCGGTCAGGTTCTGAACCGCCGCTGAACCTGAACCGAACCTGAACCGGACCTAAAGTCCGGTTCAGTGGCTGTGAGGTTCACTGGACTGAACCGAAGGTCCAGTTCGAGGTTCAGAAATTTTGAAAATTTCCCGAACCGGTTCGAACCTGCTGAACCTGAACAGATTTCCACCCCCCCAAATTGAACCAAAAAGCATTTGTGTGAGCAAATTGAGTCCACAGAGGTATGGACTCACTTCAGGCCCGATTTCCAGTCCTCAAAACAGTCTGAAAAGGTGCTCAAACTAATTATTTCGAGACTTGTGATGGCATCAAACTGCCATCAGACAGAAACAATTCAACAAATTGTGGAATTCAGCATTGTCAGCAAGTTCAGTTGAGTCCTTCTGGGAAATACAGGAATGATAATGAAGCCGGGGAGGACCTAGAAAGAATTTTGAGTGCATCTGGTGCGTGGGAAGAAAAAACAGGTTCGAACCGGGTCCGAACCTGAACTGGACCAGAACCTGGGTCCAGTCCAAAGTTCAGCAAATCCCCTGAACCAAACCTGAGGTCCAGTTCGAGGTCCAGAAAATCTGGGTGCTGAACTGGACTGAACCGGACCGCGGCAACACTAGGCCTGGCATGGAGAAGAACCGTTCGACGACGTACCAGTCCACGGCGTGACCCTTCTGCCGCGTTGTTGCGCTTCGGACACACTCTTCATTAAAACAGTGCGCAGCGGCTCGCAAACAACCGTGAGGTACATTCCCCCAGAAAAATGGACTGAGTAATTCTGAGTGAGGCGAAACAACGTAGTTTCAGGAGTAAATTTTTCGGTGCCCAAATATGCGACGGCACTGCAAGACCTGTTCGATTGTCACCAGTTTATGCTCCAATAGCTCGTTAAGGATCCTGGAGTAATTCGAACTGCATGCCAATTCAGGTAGAATAATCTGCCAAGGACATCCGGACGGCAGGAGGAGATCGTGAAAAGCCGCTGTGTCTTTGTCCGCGGTGACCCCGAATCGGAGGCTGCCCTCCAGCGGTGCTGCATGCGGGTCTCGATGGTAGTAAAAAAATACAGTAGACTGGTCCGGGAACGGAGAAGGCCAGTGTGTATCCTTTTCATACGTTACGAACGATTGCGCGGCGCTCCGTGATGGTGGAAAGCGTATGCTGACCGCCTCTTTGTGTGATAGATCGAGGTAGTCATCAATCAGAAGGCGAGATGGCTTTAATGTGGAGATGGTCTGTCCTGTTGGGCGTCCACGACCTCTATCGTCACCAAAAGCGGGGGAATCTGATATTGTCCGGCGAGATTGCATCAGGCAGGACACCTTGCAACCATTTTTGATGCTTTGCGAAACTGTCACCAAGCGTCGCAAGCCTGGCAGAGCTTTGTGCAGGCATAACAAGCCTGGTAGAAGGTTTATATTGGCTGGTGAACTTCCGTGCTTGGCATTGCATATAACCTTAAATAGAGCATATAATCAACTGTGTTTCTTAGCGAAGAGCAAATTAGGGCATCGGAAAATATATTCTGCTGGATAACGGTGATTCTGAAGTACACAACAGCGAAGCTCCTCCGAGCACCTTGACTATTTCAACTAGAAAAGGCATGGTCAAACCGATGTAAATCATGCGAGAGTGTGCGTACGGCCCGTTGACATGGATGTCTCGGCTTGGCCTGCACGCTGGCCGCATTCAGCGTCTTCGTGATGCAAGACGAGCTCGAGGTGTAACATGTAACAGCTTGTCCGAGTCATCGGAGTTGTCGGACAAGTGTCTGGTTGATGGTCCGTGCGTTATTGATTGTGCGCGTGACGAGATGGTTCGTGAACCGATTCAGGTGCAAGCTTCAAGCCATATATCGCGTCACAACCCACCGCTTGTATGGCCCGTAGGGGCGCTACATTTCCGCAACCTCAATACATCCCTAAAAGCCTCGAACGAGGGCTCTCAGACAGTATATATATTGTATCCACTTCGTTAAAAGGGCCAATCGAAATTTGCATTGGGATCAGGGTGAAATGATTTTCAGAATGCCGGTCGTTTGACGTCTGTAGAGCATTCAATAATGGTGCGCTTGATCGGTGGCTTTGAGGAAACATTAGAATCGATGCGAGGATGGGGTCTACCAACTTAGGTTTAGCCAAAGCCGACGGGCAAGCCATTTTTTTAGGGGATCAAGTCAGGATGTGCTAGGTCTGTTTCACCAGCCACCTGGTTGAAACTGCCCGTCAGGATTTTTTTCCCCTTGAGGTCTATGCAAGGAATCTAGTGGGTGACCCGCGATGAAAAATGTGTATCAGAGGGGCTAGAACCCACCCCCAAAATTTGGGGTTGATTGGAGAACGTTTGGCTTCACACCAAATATAGCAACGGGCTCTCCTGGCGCGGGGTCCATATTAATAGTTCAACAGTGCGCAGGTACGAGCACTTTTTTGTTGTAGCATCTGTTTATAAGAGACTATATTAATAGTTAGTTCTGAGTCGAAGTATCAGCGGTCATCCATTGGATGTATGAAGTGGAGCGTACGAGCTGCCCGAGTGAAACGCGTCGTCTATGTATGGCTCTAAAAACCGCACCGCCCATTCCGACTCTTGCCCTTCCTGCTCCATCACAGAAAGACACGACAACATAACGCACCCTGCCCTATCCACGATGGTAGACCTACGTAGTAACGAGTTTGCCTTCCCCAATACTACGGCGGAACGCGGGCTCTCCTAGATTCTGCGGCCTCGCCATTTGGTGCCAGAACGACCTTGATACAGCGCATGATAGGCTATTTAGTTCCACCGACTGCTGCGCAACTGCGGACAAAGCGCCGAGTGAGTGCCACCGCGCTGTTTTTAGCTTCGAATTTTTTTTAAAGCAGCCGAAGTGACTTGAGAGTCGCTAGATTGGATCCCAATGAACTTTGAACCCGTTTCCCATGGCACGCGGTTCTTCTTTATTTCGTGGGCTTGCTCGCTGGACTGGAGTCGGTGGACAAAGAAATTGGATGGTAAGAATGGGAGTTCGACGGATCGTTATCTGGTCACCAAGAATCGGCAGCCTGCAAACAAAGGCGAGCAAGTTGGTGTGAGGTTGGCCAGTGACAAGCCCAAAGTCCAAATTCCCGGCTTGATTGGCGCTCCGCCACGCCGCGTTTTCATGTTCAGTTTCACTCGACCTACTTCCAATAATAATGACTGCCGAGCCCTCCTTAGGGCAGTTCCTGTGGAATTTGTCAGGACTTGAACCAATTAACCTTGCCCCGTAGCGGCCCTGTTTCAATTAATCGCTCGCTCTTGGCTCGCTCTGTTTCATGATCATCCTGGAGGTCGATATTGCAACCTGTCCTCTTAAACGACTCCGATTTCTTGCAAACTGTCAGGTTGAACCGCGGACAGTGTGTTGAACTTCAACTTATATGAAAAAATAGAAACTGCCATATCGTTTGGATGATCCAAACTTATCGTCGCGATTCTTGATCATGAGTAAGTATTTGGAGTGCACCGTAAAAGATTGTTATTGTTGTACATGGTATCGACTCGGGAATTCCACAACAGTCAGCATGTCCTATCATTGTCCAAAATTACACCACGTCCGCTTCTTGTCCAAGTGTGGCATCACGGCTTCAGAAAGGTTGGGCCCGGCTCGGGTCTGGCGACCCCATGTTTTTCTCGACATCGTAGGTTTCACTTTGATTCGAGCGAATGATCCCTAGAATGTGAGGCCGGCTGCGCGAGTACACGCCGCTGTCCAAAACCGCTACAGATGAGTTGCTTTGTGTGCTCTGCACGCTAACTTCGAGTCCCACGCGGACAATGATTAACGTTGGGACGATTCCCTAAATAATCATGGTTGAATCTGGCTGAATTTCCCCGCTTGTCCAACGAAACACTCACGACTATCTGAGCCAACATGTCCACAGTAGGGTCTGCCGCGGGGTACGTAAATGGAATTACTCCCAGGATCAGAAACGTTAGTATGGCCGCGGAATAAATCACGCCAGACTCGACTCTGCGGTATTGCGAACGGTTAGTTTCATGGGAAATTGCAGAAGGCCCAACGCACATGATCGCTATGCTGGACACGTATCTCTTTTGCATGGCTGGATTCAAATGAACGCGCGCCTGGCGGCCGATCCACCAAATTCTCCCCGCTACGATGGGATTTCATTCAACAACCCCCGCACAACATATCATGAATGTTTGGGTTACCTGTAAGACCAGTCACAAGAACATTGTTACCCAGGGTGATTATGTAGAACGGAGTCAGAGGGAGAGATTGGTCCACACCGAAAACTGCGGGGAAGGTGAGTTAAGGCAGCTGATGTGTAAATTACTGACCGATTGTAACGACGAGAGTGATTATGGGAAGAATGACCACATATATGTTGCGATTCCATATAACAAAGCAGCGGTATATCTAGCAAGTAGTCATCAGCACAGTTCGCCGAAAAATCTGTTCCTGATACTCACAAACAAAGTGTCGGCGACGGCGCTGCTCAAGACATGAATGTGAGGATTCTATCACAATAGACGGAGGTACGCACTTATTGGTAACGAAGGTCATATTGTAAGCAAATAAGATCTGGCCGTACATGTAATCTGAAAGAACGCCATCAATGTCCCCCGCGCCGAGGATGATGTTGAAGATGGTCTCCATCGTAGAAAGGGTGAAGAGAGTAACGGCGGTTATTATCAATATGATGTTCGCCGCATTGCGCGGTCGGTGTAATAGAATGTAGATGCATATGCAGAAGAGCACCAAGTAGATACCTGGACCCAGTCAATATATGGTATTGATTGAACTGAGGGAACCGATACCATAAAAGAAGGTGCCAATCTGGCGGAGCCATGATTCATTGACAGTAGAGAAAAAGAGACACTAGAATGCTTACCCACATGTGGCTTATCAAGTACCAAAGCTCCGTCTGCAGATGCACGAACATGGGTAAATTAAAATAGTGGAAGGACTCGAGAAGTACTTACCATTTCCTGAACACCAGAGTACGAAAGAGGGAAATGAAAGGAAACTACTCTCCGTAGAGCAAGTGGAAATGGAGAAGAGATGAGGAGCGAAACCCAGGCTTCCTTGCCGAACACTTGACAGATAGCCGACTTTATACCTGGCCAAAGAGTGGGCATGTGAGCAACGGTTTACGGCAACAGACTGCTGATATCAAGGGAGCCTAGCTTCCATCCTTCAGAGCACATCTTCCGAAAGATGTCTAACATTTGAACTATATATATATATTCAGGGCCCATCGACTCGGAGACGGAATACAGATATTGAGGACGAGGGCTTCAGTATCTTTCACCGTGCTCCGCTTTCATAAGTGAATCTTCACGTGTTGGAGCCTCACAGGACAAATACCAGTGTAGGGTGAACGGTCTCGAAGCCTTGAATATAAATAGCCTGGGGGAGTTTGAATCAATGACAATAATTTAGGGCGCTGTTTATAAGTAAACCGGTTTATAAACAGCGGATTATAAACCTGTTTTTAAATGGTCGAGCTGAAAGTACTGGTTTTTAATTCACAATGGCAGTGCTTGGTACTGTCCAACCTCACCCAAAATTGACCAGAAATCGGATGACCGCCAGTGAAAATAATGTCCAAAGGATGACCTCTAACCTCAGTATGAAAGGTGTCCCTCGGATGATTCAGAATACCGCCAAACTGATTTAGACTGATTTGAATTCTGGGCATCGCTGAACCTAAGTTCAACTGCTGAGCCTTCCAGAGGCCATACGAAGGCCCAGGTCCGGAGGTTGGGTTGCCTTCGCTCGCCTGGCGCAAAATTGAGGCGAAAAACTGCCACAACCCATCCGACTCGGAAAAGACTGTTTTTGGTTCTTTGACAGTAAGTGTTTATAAACACGTTTATACACGCCCTATTTACAAACCCGGAATTAAAAACTATTTATAATGGTCCTGGGAATTATAAACAGCGCCCTAAGTTTGATGGTCTCAAGTTGATAGATGGAGAAGAACTGACCGCATTTTAACTAATTGTTCTTCACTGATAGGTTTCGTGCCTACGGGCTCCACGAACGTCTCAACTGTCCGAAGGCTGTCAATAAAACGCCGCCTAGATCTCTGTCTGCGGCCCGGTCAAATGCCGAATGGTAAATTCGGGACCGATGCGAGTTGGCGGAAAGAATCTTTCGCGAAAGGAGCATCCGCTTCAAGTTCATGCACTGCGGTCGACCGATTGATTTGCCAAGGCGAAGAAGCTCAACCTGAAGACCATCGACCTTGGTGATTCTGAGTGCAAAGGCCTCAAGGGTTCAGAATTGAGTCTATTTCTGAAATGTTGGAAGAGATAAAGCTGGCTCGGCGAATTGGTGGTGGTCGTTTGAAGCAGGCTCAATGCGATGCATCCATCCGTGACGGCCTCTTCTCTCGCCCCACCATCAAACATCTTGTATCATTGGAATGTCAGCCCTGCGAACTTGGCGGTTGCATTCCGCTTCATTGAGGGCCTCCGAGTCAAGTTCTCGGATGATTGCACGCCAACTCAAGGCTTTTTGACTAGGTCATTGCAGTGGCACTAGTGTCCTCCAAAGGCCTTCCGTTGAACTCGCGCTCAGTGGCCATGGTAGCTCTGTCTCAGACTCAACAGTGGATTGGCAGTTAATCAATTGATAAGAAATTAACCACTCGCCGCCCCGCATTGGCGCCGCGTCGCACAGCCTCAGAAATCTCAAACTTGATCCTTGTCAAGACCGAGCTAACTTTAGTGCCCGTCGACTGGCTACAACGGTTGCATGGCGACTGTCTCTCTGATGGCTACAATTTCTACAAGCTCAGGCTGGACATTGCTCTCCTCTTACTCCCCGCTGCGGTGCTTAATGATGACCCTTTGACACCTGCCAAACACCGGGATATCTGTTCCTGGTCATTGTCGAAACGTATAAAGGTTCGAGTTCCTTTATTGCAAGTAGACGCGGAAATGACGATGTTGTCATTTTCCCACCTGTTCGTTTCCTTGGCGACAACTGCAAACTGCATCGATTCTTTCATAACCCCAACATAACCCTGCCGAATGGGCACCTGCCGCGTCAGATTCACACGTTAGACGCCATCATGTCGACTCCCAATCTTAGCACAGACTGTGTGGTTTGGGTAGTATCAATAGTCGAACTCACCGAGAATAACGGTGTGCCCCCGAAGGACAGAACTGAACCAAATGAACCTCAATGGGATTTATATAATTGTACGATATATATAGCATCTTCAGGCTACTGACCAGTAGAGCGGCCTTGAACAAGTGAAAAATCATATCGAGGATAGTTCACTCTAAGACTCTTCTTGCAGTTGGGGAACCTCTCCGCCACGTTCCGGTTTGCAGGAGGATATGGTCATCCACTATGAGCTGAGCAAACATCTGCATGTCCGATGGAAGATCTTTGTCCCGCAACTCCGATCTGTTGTGCGACGCCCTAGTGCAATACCACAACTGCCTTATCAACGAGTTCAAGAGACGCATCTACAAATCCTCCCTTTCACTTCTCTTACGCGTATACGTGTATTCCCTCTTGCACTGTTTAACTTCTCCACTGGCATGAAACTCGTCCCAGCATCCATCACTTGCCGCGAGCCCATCCCTTCGCGCCATGCATTCCGGACAACGTCAATATTAAAGCGCGGAGACCAACCAAATGGATGCGAGAAAAAGAAGGCAGCCACCAGAGTATATGTACGGGGTTAGTTGTAGTTACAACTGCAATATTATTTTTTACAGTAATTAATTCAATGGCTGCAGTGATGTCGAACAGGATTGTAGAAAACAACATGTGCAGGCTGAGCGCTGAACGCTCGGATGGAGGCAAGGTTCAATATGGTGGAAGGTTCCGCATAGAATCAGACGATGACCCTGCCTTCGATGAAGGGAAAGGAAAGGCGGCAGATAAAAAGGTGAGCCCTGAACCAGTACGTCGATATGTGTGCACACATAGGGGCAAACATCGGCGCATCTTGGCGCGCCGGGGGACAGTGTTCGGCTGGGAGTTGATGTAGGGGAGAGTTCTTGAGGATGCCCGGAAATTCCTGGGGAAAATGACTAAAGGGGTCCATGTGGTCGACGACTCGTTTGGCCCGTGTTTCCCTCACGATTCCTGGGTGAAAGATCGTTATTCAAAAAGGGATTGAATCAGATATCCAGATTTTGAGATCTTCCCATGTCGCGCACGCCGTTTGTGGCACAAACTCTGCGAGACGAAGGAATACTAGGGATGGGGTATCGGTCTGAGCGTCGAGGTAGGAGTAATGCGAGCCCTAAAATGCTCGTGCACGCGAGCTCGGTGGTGGAGGACGTGATGGACGGCACCAGACGCACTCCGATTCTACTCACGTTGAGCGCGCAGGCACTCTCCATATCGCGCGAGCGTCTCGTTCGGCTCCCCTGCGCGCGGTGCCCGCCCGCAGCTGCATCTTCGCGCTTGATAAGGTCGGGAAGGATGGCAGGAGACTGCAGAAGCGTGGGCGATGACGAAGAGACACAGCTCGAGCTGCGCATGTGTACGCCGGTGCGCGATAGGCGCAGTCGAGTAGGAGGGTACGTGTGCGGTGAAGATGGTGGAGACAAGCAGGAGGGTGAGCGAGGCGGCGCCGGGGATGGTGAGCGGCCAGCGCGCATGCTGCGCGTGCGGGTGGTGTCGTGAATGTGGCAGGATGAAGGCTGGGCGTGACGCAGCTGTCGAGGGTGAGACGTCGCAGCGGGCGATACGCGTAGCGTGACGGCGCTACGAGCGGGGGTGGGGCGGCACTGAGAAACACCATAGCGTGCGGGGAGACCGCGAAGGCAGCGTCGGCGATGCAGAACAGTCGCCGCAGCTGCTGGGCACGTCGATGGTGCGCCTCGTGCGAGGGCCCGCGTCATGCATTGAGGCGGATATGCCGCAGCCGATAGTGGTAGCGCGCGCGGGGGCGAAGAACGCGTTGCGGATCGCGAACGATGGCAGAATATGCTGGCGGTGCCGGTGGTGCTACGCGTCGCACTAAGGAAGGCAGCAGCGCAGTGTCGAGCGTGTGCTGGCGGACTTCTGCAGAGGAAGGTCGGATTGCGCAGATGGGTGACGGAACGCTCGCCGTGGGCGCTGCGCATCATGATTTGCGGTGCACGACGGGCATGAGCCGCGAGGTGCGATAGGCGGAAGAAAATTGGGGTTCACGGGGCCACGATGGAGGCGACGTCTACAGGCAGGAGCGCCAGCGTCGAATGCTTCGCGTGCGGCTAGTGGTGTGGCGGCTTAGTGTTGAGCGTGTGAGTGTAGCACAGCGTCGAGAACGATATAGCGCGTTTGGGGCGGCGTCGCAGTCGCGGAGCTGGTATGGAGGCTCGCGGCGCATCGCGCGCGGTGTTGTGCCGGTGCCGCTGGTAGTCGCGACCCATGGTGTAGGCTATCGGGTCCATGCAGTAGTGTTGAAGGAGCATCGCGTCTGGGCAAGGAAGGATGAGTAGAATAAGTATAGTACTTGTGGTTAGATGGAAGAAAGGCTCGCACCTTGATAATGGAAAGCCTCTACCGGACGCCGTAGTAGACGACTATGTGGCGAACGTTCGCAGTATACGTCGCCAAACGGGACTCGAGACCGTGAACGAGACGGTGGAAGTCGTCTTGCAATGTGATGGCCAGCATTCCGGCAATGACAGGGATACAACGGAAGAAGGGCAACAGACGCGGAAAGACGTCGCTGGTGCTGAGCGCGGATGAGGTGCAGGGTACGAAGAGCAGGAGCCCCTCGGGAGAATTAAGCTGGATTAGCAGAGGACTTAGCAAAGGAGAAGGCTAGCGGAAGCGTAGACATTTGGGTAGTCGCGGCGAGGCCGACGGTAGTGGAAGAGGACTTGGCAGCGTTGATCGCCGGTGCTGACGGCGATGATACGGCCACGTGCGCGAAAACGAACACGTCGCGTCAGCGCGGCGGCGGTGAAGAGGCGTAGGGACTCGTAGATGAGGAAAGGCAAGAGTTAGGTACTGGGTGCATTGAGGAGCTTACTTGGATATGGCTCTGTTTATGGTCCCGCGGCAGTTCCTCGGGCACTTATAAACAGTTTTTAAATCTTGGTTTGTAAACAAGGTGTTTATAAACGGGTTTATAAGCGGCGACCCAAATACGCTGGAAACGGCCCAAAATCAAGGTTTTTGTGTGTTGGAGTACGCAGAAACCCCCGGTCAAATCTGATTTGACCGTGGGGTCAACATATGATAGACTTCGAAGTATGCTAAAAATTGGCCATATTGTAGATCTAGGGTCAAGAAAACACTTTGAATTCTTTGAAGAAAATTTGCCAACTCGTTGGTGCATAAAAAACAGTATAATTTTGGCTTGACCCGGTCAATGCCAGCACCAGGACCGGCGGCAATTTCCGCCGGTCCTGGTGCCGGTCTTTGATGCCGGTCTTTCCTTTTCCCAAATGGACTCGAAAATTCGGCCGCTGTCAAAATGTCACCCCATGTCGATTTGAACGGAATAGTACTGTATGCCCATTCCCTTTCATTTGACGTTTATTATCCTTGTGCCTTAATTATGCTCTTCTTGGTAAAATTCTCCCTTCTCAGTTATATTGGTTTGTGTCAAGACACATTTAGTAATTTGGCCAGTAGATCCCCTCGGGGTTTGCAAGGGTCTTATGCTAATAGCATCATGCTATTGGCCCTCGGGTAAAGGCCGCGGCTACCTTGTTAATCATTTCGACATCATTCTGGCTGCCAAGACCAAAAAGGAACAGTGTACTGGTAAGATGATTAGAGTAACCAAAATAAGCAAAGTTCTTAGGATATTATCCTCGATTGGATGCAAGAAGCACTCTGCGTCGTGGGCCGGGAAGTCAATTAAGGGTGCAGGCTCAGACAGATAAATCGGGCTTTTGTTGACGCGACTGCCGTATCGATGGACACTCTGCCTGTTTCCAAGACCTGCTGCGAAGCCTTGGACGCTCACAAGCTGTAAACCGGCGCTCGGGTTTTGAGTGATGCTGTGAGCGGGGACCACTGAACTGGATATGTTAATTTTATCCAGGAACAAGGGCGCGTGCGTGGGTACTGCGTCTCACAGCTCTGAAAGGTCAATCT
>JARJLF010002104.1:0-50232 GCA_029378395.1 Mycena leptocephala | reverse complement strand
GATTGTAAAATTCCGCAGGAGTGTCGGCGCAGTGAGGTGAGTCAAAATTTGCACGGGCTGAGGTACGCGTCGTCCTAAGAACTCAAATCGGGCCGCCGAGCAGAATTGCGTCTGAGACAATTATGGAATTCCTTGCCTCCCCACCACAACGATCTTTAGGCCTTCACCACTGCTATGTACTACCTACTAGCTCAATCCAATGAAGCACACAATCTTGGTCGATCGCCTGCACCTCCGGTCTCGACTGAACCCATCGAAGCACCACCGGTGGAAACGCGGCGCCATAACCCGATGCTACATCGATCACGCACAAGAGCTCAAACGCCACGCCTTCGAACGACTCGACAGGACAGGTCTTCACGTAGTCCTCGAGCAATACCAGGTGCGGTTGCAGCTGCTCCTGGGTATTTTAACGCAGTATCTATTCGGTTCGGGCGGAAAGCCAGGTGGGCTTGGCCTAACTTCGACTAGCACTTGGTGAGCGCCAGAATCTAGATCTATTCGATGCTTGTGTTCTGATGATCCGTGAGGAAGAGGATTGAACGGTGCTTACCCGGGGGCGTAAAGTCTGTCATGATTGTTAAGACAAGGGTGTCAAGGTCCGCCTTAAATGAAGAGAGAGGGAGAGGACTGAGCTTACTGACTGGTTACTGCGCCGCTGGGGTTGGCTTGACACCGGTGTTCCGATCATGTCCGGTCGGAAGGTGCTGCGCGGGTACCAGGTAAATGCGATGCACACTTTCGTTCGTCACTCTCAGTAGGGATTGATATTACTTCAGATCACCCAGTACCGAGCGCCTGGACACTCACAATTTCGAAAAAGTGGTGTAGACATCATACAAGACGGATTTGAGCTCGGCGGCTGTCTGGAAGTTCCATAGGCAACTCACTTCACCGCGCCACAAACGCTGCGACCAACGATCACGGAAGAAACCTGCTTTCACTCCGATCTCCGTCTCGCCAATCGATAACTGCGTGGTTCTCCGTCGCCCACTGTCGCGCACAAGACGCGCCTCATTTAACGGATCCCAGATTGTATTGGAATTGTTATAGCTCCCATTAGATCCGTGGCTACACACGCCCCGGAGAATCTAACATGGCAGTGGTTTTCTCTGATCTGATTCCCGCCAATCACTCTTACCATAGTTCCCCAGGGCTCCGTGTGGGACGGTCTTCCGCTTGACACAAGGTTAGGTCCCCTTGAACTACAACCACTGATCCGTGGTTAGAAACCATCACGGCAAAATATGACCAACAGCCGTTGGCTGCCAGTATAAATCCAAAAGTTTAGGATTTCTTGTGGTATCGGCTGGTCCGTGCTCACTCCTTCACTAACCCACTCTTGCTATGCGTGTGGCTGGCCTCATCGCACTTGCTCTTTCTCTCTCCGTCTTTGCTGCGCCTGTGCTGGATGTCGGCGGCAAGGTGCATGTAAGCCGGAACATACCATCAATTTCATTTCCCCCAATCTGACTGGCTGAACCGTAGAATCGGCGCGTCTCTCTTGCACCTGCGAAGACGGCTTCTAAAATCACGACAAAGGCGACAACCACCCGCCCAGTGATAAACCAAACTACGACCACCCCTAAAACGACACCCAAGACAACTTCTAAACTCCGTTCTTCAATTTCGAAGCCACTCGGGACAACATCAAAACTACCGGTCTTATCTTTGAAATCCCAGCCAACTACTTCATCGAGGCCGCGTATAAACGTCATCTGCCACTGTAAAGACCCATGTTTCCGCGCAAGTAGTGAACAGGTCGACAACCACCCATTCGGCGATAAAACCAACCACGACTGTTTCGAAGACTACAGTGCCACCGACAGCGTCCAAATTCCCTTCGACAACGTCCAAGTCTCGTCAAACAGTATCCAAACCACCTCGCACCTCATCCAGACCACTATTATCAACCTCGACGGCCGTGAAACCATCGTCATCGGCTTCCAGTCCTCGTGTGTCGAGTTCTGGTGGGTTCATATCCTATCATTCGATCGGCTAGCGCTTATATTCATCCTTCAGCTTCAACCGCCAGCAAGCCGAATACTTCTGTGACAACAAGTTCTACTCCGGCCCACTCCCTGGCACCGGTCCCGTGTAAATTACCCCATCTTACTTCGAAGCATATTTTCTCTCATACTTTGATCGTCCAGCCTCACACAAAGGAGCCTCTGCTTCCAGCAGAGTTTCAGGATCGAGCACAGCGCCCGGGCCGTCCTGGGTGTCCTCGACAAACGTCTTTCCCACATCTTCAGATGCCAGGTCCGGAGTGCCATCTTCGTCGAAATCGGCCTTTTCCGCCTCAACTTCGACATCTGTCGCAAGCGTCTCGAGATCCCTCTCCGCTGCGCTGAGTAGTAATTCGGGATCCGTTTCTGCATCCGGCCGCACGTCAACGTCAGCATCACCAACTAGTCCTTCGATATCCCCTTCCGTGTCTGCACTTTCCTCGGGATGTCCCCGTGAGTCCCCCAGAATTTTCAGCGCGCGGGGATGCTGATTGAACCGCCAGCCATGCCTACCCCAACCATTGCTCATATACCGGATGAAATCCCTGATCAGTACACGGTCACCTTTGACAAAGGCGCCGACCTGGGGGCGCATTTGACCCAGCTCCAGAACTTTATTGACGCCAGTAAAAACTGCACGACGCTGAACAACACTGTGTCCACGAAATTCGACGAGTCTTTCATGAAGTTTTATGCCGGAACCTTCGATGGACGAGTATTGGGGTTCATATCTACAGCGCAGGGAGTACAGCATATCGAGCGGTCAGAGATGGTGGAGGAGCGGGCGCTAATACCGCGGGACCAGAATGCCAAGAATGGGTCTGACTCCCGAAACGCTTTCGCTCACGCCAGACTTGATCGACGCCGAGATGGAGTACCCTGGTCGGTTATATTCCATAATATTTTCTGCTTATTGCTTATGGGTGTCCAGGAATCTCGCCCGAATAACACACAAGGGTGGTCCATTGACCCAGGGACCAAAGAACGACCTTACAGGGGAACAAAGTCATCTTTCAGCTTCATCGCAGGATTGGACATATTTCATCAAGAACAATGCCAACGGGCTAACGTTGCTGTGGGTGCCATCCCATGTAGGGTCTCATCGAGTTGGCCAGTTGATTTACCTAGATCTATGTCATCGATACGGGAATTCGCGCCACACATCCGGAGTTCAAGACACGTATCCTCATGCCAGACAACACGTATCTTGTTACGGGCACAGGTGGCGTGAGTTCGGATTCCGCTCCTTGGTACGTTGCTCACTATCCATCAGACTTTCGATGATATCGACGGCCACGGGGTACGCACAAAACCTTCTTCGTTGAAGTTACAACAAGTAATAATTTTTTTCCAGACGGCGGTTGCATCTGTGGCTGCTGGGTTGACTGTCGGAGCGGCCAACGCGGCCACAATCATTCCCATGAAGGTAATCTTCTGGCGACGGTGAAATTCTCCTCAAATATTCAACCCATCATTTAGGTCCAGACTCACTTTACGGATCGTGGACGATGTAACTCACAAGAAGATCAACGCAATAAGCCTGAGTCAAGGAATCGGCAATGCCGTAAGGCATTATAGGGACGTCTGGAACAAGGGACAGACATTCGGCAAGTTCAAGCCCGCGATAATAAGCATCAGCATCACTATGCCAGCCGACAGCGAAGTGTTGGAGGAGGCTATCACTGCGGTAGGCAAACTCTATTCGCGGTGGTATCAAGGAAGTAATATATACCTTCATTTGAACAGGCCATGGCTGCAGGCATCCATGTTGTCATTTGTATGTTGAGAGTTAGTAAGCTCCATGAGGTTCTCACAGTTCACGCAGCCGCCGGAAATAAGGGTGCGAATCAGGTGGGGTATCCGCCTGTGTTGGTTGTTAGAACTCGAAGCTGATACGCATGACAGTGTAGCTCAAGGATTCGGAATTTGGGCCAGATCACAGTCGGAGCGACAGACATCAACGACAAAAAAGCCTCCTTCTCAAATTTTGGGCCAGTGCGTGTTCCGCATAGGTGCTGTCGACTCATGAACTTACAATGTCCACAGTGTGTAGATGTCTACGCGCCAGGTGAATCTATTCTAGCGGCAGATTTTACTTCTGGGGTACGTACCTTTTGATCCACCGCAGTCCAATTCCTCCAATTTGAATTTCACAAGGGGCTCGAGCCAATTAGTGGGACCTCATTTGCGGCCCCACTTGTCTCAGGCATGATTGCGGGAATAATTTGTAGGTTTTAAACAGGTCTTATATTTATTTTCAGGGGCTGATAGACCCTTCAGCCTCAACCGGAAACCTGAGTCCCCCAAACATGAAGAAGAAGATCCTCGCCGATGCCACAGACAAGATCGTAGATATCGCGGCCTACGCAAAATCGCAGGATCGCCTGGCAGTGGTTAACCAGGACCTCATAAATTTGGTCGATCACCCGTGAGGAAGGGTTGATATGTTTTACAAGTACCAGGGATTGACATTGACTTGGGTATTCGAATCTTTGCTGGTTGATTAAAAGTGTTTTATGGAGTGAACTTTGGGTAAGTGGGAAGGCTACTCTGGTCAAAAGCCGAGTTCGAAAGTCATCAAGGTGACCTGAAACAGAGATCCCCGACTCCCAGCCTTAACATAGGTGGTTCGACCTCAAATCTTCAACGAAGTCGGGGCGATTATAATTTTCTGATGCGAGGGTTGGGTGTGCCATTATTCGCTTTCGACGCCATTTTGGAATGTCCAGGGGATACAGCTGGCTTGGCCTGTGATCAGCTTAGCCTCGTTGCCAGTATCCGGAGTGTTGACAAGCAAGGCAAGGAATACTTACAATAACTTCGCTTGTCATTCCCAATAAAATCCCTTATGCCGGAATCTGCCGCCGTCTGCCATCATCTACCGAACTGTTGCTAGATATGCCAAATTCTGCCGCCGTCGGGCATCCGAGTCCTTGAAAGAGCCGTAACACGAAAACTCCCACTCGGACCGCTACCATCATCATCTCCAAATTCGAAGTCTGCCGATAGCAAGCCCAGAGAACCTGCCATATACGTCAGCTTAAGGAGTCCATAAAGTTTCAACCCGCCCGTTCCGAGGCAAATTGGTCGGGAGACCGATTAAAACCGATCCTGCCGAGAAGAGAAAGCCTCGATTTTTCGGATTTCCAGCGGATCGCGTTCAATGAGCATGCAGAGGGTATACCAAGTTGTAATTCCGGTGGAGTACTCATTGTTGTCGTCTCGCGTTGCCCGTCGGATCTTGAGCTGACTTGTTTTTCCTCTTCACGAATTGCTTGAATTCAAGTAGTCTCTCGTAGACAGACGCTATAACAATATTAGTGCTGTACCTCGCATGTTGTAGACTTCAAGTCATGTGACTGTCGCGTCCTCAAATCCGTGAACAAACAAGACCAAGCGCAGCGCCTCAAGCACGATATGACTGTTTAACAATGCACTCGAGTAATTTCCTTTCGTGCTCGCAATTCTGTGAGTCCATTTGCTACAAAGGAGCTCGCCAACCAAGTTAGCTACTACCACTAGCACGTTGTTCCTGGCCTCATATATATTCCACTGCCTGGGTTGGCCTCCTTCATCGACGTGGGATCTGGAAGGGTCCGTGGGGTACACTGTCTATTTTAACACGGTTTCCACTCATCCCGACGCGCCCACCTCCGCATCCATCAAGGGGTCAAAATATTGTGGCGCCCTACCATGAACGGCAGTTCAACCTAGGATTCATAACCATGAAAGGAAGTCAAACCTGAGATCTGTCGTAACGACACTTTGAGCTCTTAATTTTGGATGTGTATTCATTTCAACGCCATGGCTGTGCGGTTTCTCCCAGGACAGCATATACCCTTCTATCTGACTTCGCGGCGATGGATCCAATGTCTATCAGGGCGTCTATCTATTACGTCGGCGGTGCCGTACCATAAACGGCAGTTGAACCTAGGATCTGTACCCATAAAAGGAAGTTCAACTGCATAACCTTCAACAGCACGTTTTTTGCCCGGAGTTCTTATTTTTGGACTTGACGGCAGGAGTGAAGAACTCTCACGAGTAACTTCGAAGCTGTCAGGTTGAGTACCAAAAACGGCACGCCAACCCAGTTTCTGTTCCATAACAGGATGGAATCCCTCCGCACAACTTCCGTAAGTCGTACAAGAGTTCACTGACACTTCACTATTAGGTCCCCCATGTAAGGCTGTTCAGGAATTATAAAGGGAAGCGTCACAGTTGCACATCCTAAACGATGGCTCTATATCTGACCCTCTTCACTCATCTCTGCGTGCATCTTCTCGGCCTTATGGGCTACTCTGTTCTGACCCTCGTTCTCTCCATTGCCGCGCTACTCGCCTACGGGCTTTATCTTGTCCTGTTTCCCGCAGTCTGGCCCGGTCAAATCTTACATGATACGTTAACGCGTATTGAAGCAATGAAAGCGCGTTTACATGAAGAAGCGGCGTGCCGGCGCATGCTGGATATGTATAACCTTTCAACCTATGGTCTTCGTGGACTCGAGGAGTGCGTTAATTCTGCTTCCTGCATCTTGGTCCGCTTATTTAATTGATTTTCCCCATTGGTAGGCTTAAATACATTTGCGATGCACTCGTTGACGATCACCGCGCCCAGTTGGTTCCTTCGCTTTCTTATGCGCGTGTGGGATTGTCTTTGTGCAAGCGCGCCCGGCGGTGTAAGCGTGACGTCGAGTTGCTTTGTCGGGAGCTAGATGTCGCGGTACGATTCTTTTCTCTTATTCTTGTATTTGTTTCTCAATATGCCTGTATAGATTCGACGATTCGATAATTATGACGCGCCAGATGATGAAGGAGAAGCTGCATCCTGGAGCCGTGCCTGGTTCGATGCAGTTTTTGCAGCATTATTGGACTGAGTGAGGTAAGGCAGGAATCGCTCTTGGAGGCCAAGATTTTAATAAATATTCTTCAGCTAACAGCGGGCCGCCGATTGCTGGCCGGGACTCGGGAGGGACTTGACACTACTTGTACCGTTGAGATACTTGCTGAATCTGATTTTTCGAAAGGTTGCTCGTCGACAGGATCCATAGTCTAATTTTCTATGTGCTCAATAGACTGATACGCAACTTTTACTTCCCAAATTATTCCAACCTGTATCTTACAATTAACAAAGGAGAAGTGGCTCCAGTGGCTGCTGCGCAACTAGTTACTCATCTAATATCAAATTATATGCCAGTATAGTGTCAGTTTGGTCTTTGAGCCAGATGTTGAGATGACACGTACATAGTGATCCCCCATATCCGGCCTGCCGTTTAGGAAACTGAACTGGTAAGGTAGTAGGTGAGAGTAGGTGCCAGTCACTGCCCGCAAGCGGCCACATGACCCAAGCGTGACAGCGATTGAGCTCCCGCCACAAAACATTGGGACAAAAAGCAAAGCCAGGAAAGCATGCTTTTGGATCCTCCGGAGACATCCCTGGTTTCAGATTTCGAAAAAAAAAACATTTTTGAGGGAGCAGTATGCCATTTTATAAGACCATTTTTTCTGGGGAGAGGTGAGCTCACATACGATGCACACGCAGAACGACATCAAGTTCTATCAAGTTGCGTCGAGACGTCAGAAATCGATCGACCATCACAGCCAGAGTACCGCCTCAAACCGCAACCTGGAGACATGGAGGTAAGAACCGGCTAGGGTTTTCAGGATAAATCTGGGTGGATCCGGTTTGTGTATTGCGGTTCGTGGTTCGACCCAGATGGCGGCCACGAGGCACAGAATCCCCAGTAGAAAGCAGGCGAGAAGCGCGTGCCGCGTGCAACGCTCTCTCCGGTTCTGTGGTGAAGCAAAATTATGCAGCAGGGGAGCGTATGTACGACGAGGGCCGAGTATCAATTATCCGCGGCCCCGAGCGGGTATATGCCGGCCAAGCGGGACGTACATACAGGGCAGGGAGGAGGCTTGAAATTTATTATCGTCGGAAAAAATAATACGGACATCTTAGTAAGCGTACAGTACTCTTTCCATGGGTGCCTGGGAATATATCCGCGACGCACCTACATGGATTGTGCGCATGGAGCAGCAGTCTCGCGCATACAGCCCGCAGTATCCACGCTGCGCAGTACTCGCCCGCTATCATTCCAAACGCAGGAAAGCGAGATGGAAGTGCTCAAGACGCATCGCACATCAGGTGTGCAACCGCACACAGCCACCCGCTCAACAGACACACGGGCACGGGGAGTGCACATCCACCCAGCGGACGAAGCACGGGAGATTCACGCCCGCATCCCCCGCGCTATCGACACCCATACGTCTTTCCAGCACTGCTGGTCCCCGAGAACGGGCAGTCGTCAGCAACACGTAGAGGTATCCACCCGGTACATCTACCGCCACCGAGCCAAGTCCGCCTCGCATGCGCGGAGGCGCACGTCCACACCCGCAGGCTACAAGCGGAAAAACATCCACCCGGATGTATCACCGCGCATCGTACGCACACATCGTGCAGCCGCCGACCTCCCGCTCGCAGTGTACCCACTCACACCCACAGTCGCGTCCACCTCGTACACCGATCCCATCGTATCGCATCGGCTCCGCACATCCACCCGCACTGGCATGTATCCAATTCACGCGCGCCCCGCCGATGTCTCGTGGCGCCGTGAGACATCCACATCCGTAGCGCGCCCCGCACAGGCGCCGCTCGCTGAGTCTCCATGCGCATCACCAATCACGCTATCTCCTGCGCCACACCAGACGTGTCGAGCCCTCCGTGAATATCTTCAGCTCGCGACGCACCCGCCGCCTTCACGGGCGCGCTCGCCCACCCCTCACTCCGCGCCTGGCCCTACAGCGGCAAGGCTACAATAGCCGCAGGGCCCGCATAGTTTCGACGCATGTGCCGCGGGCGGATACCCTACACAGAAGATCCCCTGTACCAACGCGCGCGCGCACCCGTTCCCATCCCCCAAGGTCGGCATCCGCACCCACCACGCAGCCCGCACCCGCACCCGAAGGCACCGTGGTGGTACGATTCACCCAACGTCCAAGGAAAGGAAGGATCCGGCGGGCGCTTATGGGCGCCTAACCTTCCCTTCCTTAAGGGAAGAAACAAGGTAGGACGGGAAAGAGGTGAGAAGAGGAAGAGATGGGACACGCACACAGCGTGCGCCTCGAGAGAAGGGTCTCTTCAGCGCGATACTAGAGAGCCGTGCGTCAATGCGATATTCACAGAGACAAGGAAACTTGGAGAGAAAGAAACAAAGAGTCCTGCGTGCTCGACAGGAGGGGGGGAAGGGAAGCCGGGAGTTGGCCGGGCGGGGGTAAAGAAGGAGGGGGAGGGGGGTACGAGCTCGCGCCGCTCTGTATTCCAGTGGGAGGAGGAGCTCGCTGTGGCGCGCGCAGGAGGAGACCGCGCCAGGTGGCCCCTCCTCGCCTCTTCAATCCACGCACATTGCACCGCAAATCTCAGTGCCGGAGGTGGAAACCAGAGCGAGGAGGGCGCGTAGACTCTGCGCCTTCCTCGTGCTCGCCCCTCCCAGCATCACCTCCTCCCCTACGATACCATGCTGCCCCGATCGCCACGTAGAAAACGGACCCAAAAAGGAAGAAGAGAACGCACCTTGCCCGCACCACTCCCCACTCCCACCTCCACCGCTGCCCGTCCGACACCTCCAAGCCGTGCACACTGACGAAGCTCGCGCCGAGTGTCTTGAGGTAAGTCGATGTCGTTATCTTTGGGACGCGTGAGCACGGCACACACAGAGGTCAAGTAGGGGAGGGATAGGAAGAAGAGCGCTGGTGGTAGCGTTTTGGCAGCGGAGCACCGGACACCCGCCGCGCATCCGCCCCCCGCACACCCGACGGTGCCTGCGTGCACAAGTCGCACGACGCATCCCACTGGATTCCCAGTGACGGAATAGGGTGGGCGCTTATTGGGCGGGCTGACCAATCTTTCCTTAAAGGTCGAAGGTCAAAAGAAAATGAAAGTCGAAAGAGAGGAAGGGAGGGAGAGGGAAGAGAGGGAAGAGGGAGCATACACCCAGTGTGCCCGCCTCAAGCAACATGTCCTTGAGCGCGATACTAGAGGGATGTACATCAGTAAACTGCGGAGAGGAGGGGCAAAAATGAGGTAAAGGGAAGAAGGAAGGGAGGGCTGCGGAGAGAGATGTAAACAGAGTGGAGGAGTAAGAACTCGCGAGGGGACCTTGACGTCCCCTGCCTCTTCACGCCATCCGTTCCCGCTCCGTTACTCTACTGGACTCCATTGCGTCCTCCCTCCCACTCTCCAAGTCCAATCCCCCCAAAAGAGAGAACGAGTCCACCCCGTCTCTACTCGACGCGTCCAGCCACGTTGTTGCTCTCCCGGGAAGCCAGGATGCAATGCCTCCACGGATAACCACGCCGCAGGAATGGGACCAAAAGAAGCGCACAAGAGAACGCACCTCGCCCTTCACTACCTCATCCAGTGTCTTCTCTCCAACTCAGTGAATCCATAGTCTTTCTCCTACTACGTGCATCGTCTGATACAAGGCCACGCCTGATGCGCTGCGCGAGTGGAAGTACACGACCAGTGAGAGGGAGCATTTCAGCGCTTCAGCACGTCAAAGTAGCTTGGGATAGTTTCAGGAAGTCCCAGCATGGAGGTACAAAAGAGTAGCGGCAAAGAGGAGCAAAATGGGGAAGCCTGTTTGGCGCAAGGTTTGGCGTCCAAACATCGGGAAAACCCGGATCAACTTATCGGCTCCTTTTGTGCAGCGTTCATCCAGGCTATTCTGCTAGTATCCACTCAAGCAGAAGAAATCTTCCGGCACCACAGCATAGTCCCCTCTGCCGTCCGGCGTCAACTTCCGGATCCTGTGCAAACCTCTTTTGTGCTTTTCACTCCGGGTCTCCTGGCGTGTTTCTGTGCTGGCCAAATTCCGACGCTTCTTTGACGCTTCTGTCTGTCCCAACACATTTTCTACCCACTACAAACTGCCCCAAGTCGAACAGGTGCGTTAGGCAACCGATGGCGTAGGTCACTGAAAGATCGTGTTCGACTTGCCTCTGAAACAGCGGTGGGTAGAATTTCCGAGTTGATTTGTGGTCCGCAGGGAGAGGAATTCGAAGTGGGCGAGAACGATGGGTGCAAAATCCCAAGCCAACACAAGGCGAGTAGACTTTATGTCCAGCAACCCAATTTGGCGAGCATCAGAGGAGGGATTGACAACACCGATAACAGGTTAATTTGCCCCGGAATGAACGAAAGACATGGTGATTTGAGAACATTAAAATTCGTATCAATTTGACGCCCTTAGCTCAGTTATTAGCGAACAAAATAAAAATAAGAGCTTGTATCGGGTGCTCACACCAATCGCGACTGCCACTGCCAACTGGAACGGGGTTGCGGATATCTTGATCCCTACATCCTGGCCATACTGCAATTCAATTCGGCCATCCCACCTCCGCAGGCACCTGGAGGGAGATATGATAGCGCCAGAAACAACTATGCTCGAAATTTCAATGAATTATGGCAGAATTCAGGTGCCATCTGAACATGATCTGCGCGCTTCGAATATGGAAGTTGAGGAGATACAGTACATGGAAAAGAAAAGAAGAAAACACAGAAATTACCAAGATCACATGGCCCAGCCCCGAGTCGTCTGCAGTCGAAATATAACTGACTCCTTATGGCAATGCAGATGCATACTCCTGCTACCGGGCCTTTCTATTTCCTCTGGCAGCCTTGATATCCGTGCTCCCTGTCCATGTAGATCTTCACAATTTCTTTGGTGAAGGGGAAGATAAATCGAGAACACGACAGCCGGGCGGACTTGAGCAAGGACCATAGTGACATGAGTCGACGCGAGTCGAGAATGTGGAAAAAAGAGAGAACAAAGAGTTCCACCCCACTATAGCCTAGCCCCGAGTCGAACGGAGATCGTCTGCGTATACACAGGAGACTCTCGATTATTATTGTGAGCAGACGCATACCGTATGCTACCAGGCTTTCCTGAGCTCTGTTGAAGCCTCTATATTATACCAGTGCTCACTATTCACGTATCATAGATTCTTCGCAATTTATTTCAGGTTGGTGAAGGAGAAAGTTAATCAATGAACAGGACTTGATGATCTTACCAGTGAGAAAACACCAAAATCCAGAGCGACGTGGTTCGAAGCGCGAGAATGGTCAAAAGAGAAGTGGAGAAAAACGAAGAAAGAACAAGAAAAGACTTAGAGATTTCACTACATGGCCCAGCCCCGAGTTGAACAGGGTGGTCTGCGCATAGTCGAGTGCGAAAAACATTGGAGGCAGATGCATGCCACATGCTACCGGGCCTTTCTTTGCATGGTGGATGCCTCGACATCTGTACTCATGATCAGGCTTGATTTCTATTCTTTGGATCAGTGGCAACAGAAAAAATATTCGGTGCAGCCTCGACGTTTGAGTTTGGATATTCACTGCGTTCCGACCCCATGTAGGCACATGCTGTGTCTACCGGTGTAGACAACAGGTAGACAAAGCTATTTGCCTACGTATGCCTACAGCATGTAGACACCGTTGGTGTACGTGTGTCTACATTGGTCTACGTCTGCCTACGTTGGTCTACCGGGGTAGACCGATGTAGACCAACGTTAGCCGGATGTAGACCAATGTGATATATCAAATTTGGAGTCGTTTCAAGTGCTTCGAGTGCCTAAGAGTAATTGAGTGCCTAAGGACTGACGGGAAGACTTCCGAAAACTTAAATTCTGACGCCTCCCATGCCTGATTGGTGGGTGTGAAAATGTTTGCGCAAGGCTTGAGGAGGTACTAGCAAAGATGGGAAGGGAAAATAAATGATTTTAAAGGCCAACATTCAAAGTTTGGGGAGACCAAGGTAGACCAAGGTGTGTCTACGGCTGCGGACAAACTTAGGCGAAGTATGTCTACGTGGTGTACGCTGACGTAGCCGAACGTAGGCGAACGTAGGCAAGGCTGTGCCGATGTCCCTTGCCTACGGCGATCGACGCACTTTGACCCATGTAGCCGAACGTAGACGAACGTAGGCAAGGGTGTGCCTACAGGGGGCTGGAACGCAGTGATTCAATGATTACGGCCTGTTGCGGTATCTCACCGGAGCCAAGCAAAAATTCAAAAGACCAAGCGGAAAGCGACGAAAAAGCATACTTCAAACCGCATCCATGGCCAGCCCGAGTCGAACGGGGTTCGTCAGTTGTACCAAGAAGTGGAAAGCCCGATGCAGATGCATACCACATGCTACCAGGCCCTCCTTGCTTGTGAATCCCGAGCGCAATATTGCATCGAGAAATTAATATTCGGGTGAGAAAATTGTGTGTGCCTGCGGACTGAGGGAAAACGTGTAAATGAAAGACATAAGTATGAGCCGGTTGAGCAACACGCGAGCGAGGTCCATCGAATGTGTTGTCTGTTGATCGATCCCTGTATTTTCTAGAGTTAAGTAGGTAGTACGTGCGTGTTTTGTGGCAGCACCGTGGGGCAAGCCGGCAGCGAAACCGATGCACATTGAAAGGCGAAAAGTCAGTTTCGCAGCTGAGAAAAGGTGGAGACGTCAGCCCGGGAGGCAGAGGATGAGTAGGCTCGAGCATAAGTAGGTTGATTTTCCGCCTTCACGAGGTAAGCGAGACAGGGACAGCCTAAGAGGATAGAGGGGGGAGGAGAGTCGCAGCCTTCGCCGCGTGAAGAGAAGCCATAGAGCATGCATGGGAGAGGACATTATATATACAGATACCGGAGATCTAGTGGACCGGTATCGCGACTGTAACAATAAATTACAGCCGATCCGGAAAGTAATGAGAATCACGAGTTTTTTTTTCGTGCTTTCTCGATTTGGCAATTCCTTACCGGGGGATCAGTGGTTCGATTCCTCGCGCTGACACTTTTTTTTGAAAAATGGATTCCTACTCGGCACCGCTGAATTGAGGTACGAAAGACATTTAGATTGAGTTCTATGCCTGCCAACATTCATGGCACCCAGAGATACACCTCTGAATATGTTATATATAATATTACAGTCACCACACCGAGAAATTACAAGTAAATTGAGTGTGCACTGTGGATTCCTGACTCAGATAAATGACCTGAGCATCAAACTCAACTAACTAAAGCTGCAGTCACAGTCTGACCCACATACTGTAGGCTCAACATCAATCCCGAATGGATGCAGCGTGATATTGAACCAATTCACTTGCTAAATACTCGGTTATATGTTGGCCTGGCAAGCATGTGTGGAAAATACCAAGGAGGATTTATTGGGAAGATGCTTAGAGGGGTTAGAACCATAAAAAACAACGTTAAAAAAAAGTGCGTCACACCCAGGATCGAACCTACGACCTCCCCGTTTTGGCATTTCCAAATTGAGAAGTGCGTGAAATAAAAAAAGTCATTCTCATTAGTTTCCGGATCAGCTGTAAATAATAGCATTCTCGACACTCTTTTAGTCAGTCCGTATTGGACTCAGGCTCGAGGGCTCCCTTTGAGTTCAACTTGCTCAATCCGAGTTTACCCGAAGAGATGAAAATTAATCACAAAATCACATAAAAGTCTGAGTTCACCACGGCTGAGGTCTGTATGCAAGCAGAGGAAATGCATCTTCTCCTATTTTCAAGCTATGTAGGTCTCAAATTTCATGACACTCTGCATAGCCACGAAATCCTTCGGCTTCTTCCTCGTCGCTGCCAGCTTTCCCTTCTTCGACGGCTGTATTTCTACTTCCTCCTCCATGCCGTCGTCTCTTTGCCGAACTCGTGAAACATCGCGCCCTTCCGTCAACGGCTGGAAGTCGATCAGACCTGCTTTCATTGCTTTGTATAGCACCTCAATATGTTTCGTGTTGAATCCCGATATGCCCTTATCAGCTTTGCCGTCCGATCGAGGTTCGGGGACTCCCTCAGGCCAACCAGAGATCTTCAGGCCCTGTTCTGCAAGTACATTGGGCATTTTTTTCCAGGGGAGCCGGGTCTCAGCTCTCCCAGTCGTCCCAAGAGGTACACTATGGTGATCTGCGAACCTTTTAAATTTCAATTTGGCACATAAAGGGGCCGCTTACTGAACAAATCGACAAAGAAATCATGCAATTCTTTGATCTTTGTTGTTTTTGATTTTTTCGATCCCACATGATCCTTGAGTCGGCTGGGACCTGTAATATTATTTGTGGCCCTCAAGTCTAACACCTTTGGGGTGCATGAACAAGGGACCAATGAATTGAATTTATGACATACTCTTGCCTGGTCGGTCACCTCCGGCACTCCATTATAGCTCACGATTTCACCTAGTGATGAATCTGGAATCACATTGCGGAACGGCAGATGCTCCGAGTCTCCTCTTGGTGGACTCCATCGCAAATAGGTGGACTCCCCTACATGTTCCGGTGCATTTGTATGAGCTTCAATCATTATATCTGAAGTGAAGGCATCCTGGGAGGTGTACATCATCTCAACACCGACTGCAATGCTTGTCAGTGCCACCATGTCAGACCAGAGAGATGACATACCTTGCTCTGAGGGCTTCAAAAATGCGCCCACAGCTGCCCAATGAACATGGCTGTCATTGTCATTGAGAAGGTCGATAATCTCAGGGATGGAGGTCCCAATGAACCTTTGGAACTCGGCTGCAATGCTCATCAGTGACATCATACTGGACCAGATACACTACATACCTTGCTCCGAGAGTTTCGACAACACTTCGACAGACACAGAACGAATACCCCACTCATTGTCCTTGAGCATGTCGATGATCTGAGGGATGGAGGTCCCAATGAACCGTTGGAGCATGCCTGCAATGCTCATCAGGGACATAATAACAGATATGTTACATACCTTGCTCTGAGAGCTTGGACAACACAAGCACAGACATACGACGAACTTGGTTATTATTGTCCTTGAGGAGGTCAATGATCTGAGGGATGGAGGTCCCAATGAACCGTCGGAGGTCGGCTGCAATGCTCATCAGGGGGGCCATAACAGAGATGTTACATACCGTGCTCCAAGAACTTTGACAGCACATCCACAGACACACAACGAACTTGGTTATTGTCGTCCTTGAGGAGGTCAATGATCTGAGGGATGGAGGTCCCAATGAACCGTCGGAGGTCGGCTGCAATGCTCATCAGGGATGCCATAACAGATATGTTACATACCATGCACCAAGAACTTTGACAACACATCCACAGACACACAACGAACATGGCTGTTGTTGTCCTGGAGTAGGTCGATGATCTGGGGAATGGAGGTCCCAATGAATCGTCGGAGGTTGGCTGAAATGCACATCAGGGACGCCATAACAGATATGTTACATACCATGCACCAAGAACTTTGACAACACATCCACAGACACACAACGAACATGGCTGTTGTTGTCCTGTAGCAGGTCGATGATCTGGGGGATGGAAGTCCCAATGAACCGTTGGAGGTTGGCTGCAATGCTCATGAGGAACGCCATAACAAATATGTTACATACCATGCTCTGAGAACTTTAACAACACATCCACGGCCACACAACGAATGTTGCTGTTGTTGTCTTGGAGCAGGTCGATGATCTGGGGGATGGAAGTCCCAATGAACCGTTGGAGGTTGGCTGCAATACTCATGAGGAACGCCATAACAAATATGTTACATACCATGCTCTGAGAACTTTAACAACGCATCCACGGCCACACAACGAATGTTGCTGTTGTTGTCTTGGAGCAGGTTGATGATCTGAGGGATGGAGGTTCCGATGAACCCTCGGAACTCGGCTGCAACACTTGTCAGCAGCACAATGTCGAACCAGATAAGTTACATACTGTGCCCCGAGAACTTTGACAGTGCAGCCACAGATGCACAACGAACACCCCAGTCATTGTCCTTGAGCAGGTTAATGATCTGCGGGATGGAGGTCCCAATGAACCCTCGGAACTCGGCTGCAACACTTGTCAGCAGCACGGGGTCGAACCAGATAAGTTACATACCGTGCTCCGAGAACTTCGACAGTGCAGCCACAGACACATCACGAATATCCCCAGCATCATCCTTGAGCAGGCTGATGATCTGCGGGATGGAGGTCCCAATGGGCCCTCGGAACTCGGCTGCAATGCTCATCAACAATGCAATGCTGAACCAGATAAGTGACATACTGTGCTCCGAGAACTCCGACAGTGCAGCCACAGACACACAACGAACATCCCCATCATCATTGTTGAGCAGGCCAATGATCTGCGGGATGGAAGTCCCAATGGGCCCTCGGAACTCGGCTGCAATGCTTGTCAACAGTGTAATGTGAGCCCAGGCAAGTTACATACCATGCTCTGAGAACTTTGACAACACATCGACAGACATACAACGAACATTGCTGTTGTTGTCCTGGAGCAGGTTGATAATCTGAGCGATAGAGGTTCCAATGAACTCTCGGAACTCGGCTGCAATGCTTGTTAGCAGCACAATGCCGAACCAGATAAGTTACATGCCGTGCTCCGAGAACTTCGACAGTGCAGCCACAGACACATCACAAATATCCCTGGAATCATCCTTGAGCAGGCCGATGATCTGCGGGATGGAGGTCCCAATGAACCATCGGAACTCGGCTGCAATGCTTGTCAACAGTATAATATGAGACCAGGCAAGTTACATACCATGCTCTGAGAACTTTGACAACACATCCACAGACATACAACGAACACTGCTGTTGTTGTCCTGGAGCAGGTTGTTGATCTGAGGGATAGAGGTCCCAATGAGTCCTCGGAACTTGGCTGCAACACTTGTCAACAGTGCAATGCCAGACCAGACAAGTTACATACCATGCTCTGAGAACTTCGACAACACATCCACACACACATAACGAACATTCTTGTCATTGTGCTTGAGCAGGCTGATGATTTGAGGGATTGAGGTCCCAATGGGCCCTCGGAACTCGGCTGCAATGCTCCTTAACAGTGCGATGTTGAACCAGATAAGCTACATACCTTGCTCCGAGAACTTCGACAGTGCAGCCACAGATGCATCACGAACATCCCATGCATTGTCCTTGAGCAGGTCAATGATCTGAGGGATGGAGGTCTCAATGAACAATCGGAACTCGGCTGCAACACCCTTCAGCAGCGCAATGCCAGACCAGATAAGTTACATACCATGCTCTGAGAACTCTAACAATGCATCCACAGACACACCACGAACATTGCTGTGGTTGTTCTGGAGCAGGTTGATGATCTGAGGGACGGAGGTCATAATGGGCCCTCGGAACTCAGCTGCAACACTTGTCAGCAGCACAATGTGAGATGAGATAGGTTACATACCATACTCCGAGAACTTTGACAGTGCGACCACAGACGCAGAACAAACATATGCGTCATCATCCTTGAGGAGGTCGATGATCTGAGGGATGGAGGTCCCAATGAATGGTCGGAACTTGGCTGCAATGCTTGTGAACAGTGCGATGCCAGACCAGATAAGTTACATACCATGCTTTGAGAATTCTGACAATGCATTCACAGACACACAACGAACACTGCTGCTGTTGTCCTTGAGCAGGTTGATGATCTGAGGGATGGAGGTTCCAATGGGCCCTCGGAGCTCAGCTGCAACACTTGTCAGCAGTGTGATGTGAGACCAGATATGTTACATACCATGCTCTGAGAATCCCGACAATGCATCCACAGACACACAACGAACATCGTTATTGTTGTCCCAGAGCAGGTTGATGATCTGAGGGATGGAGGTCCCAATGAACGGTCGGAACTCAGCTGCAACACTCATCAACAGTGCGATGTTGAACCAGATAAGTTACATACCTTGCTCCGAGAAATTTGACAGTGCAATCACAGATGCAACACAAACATCCCACACATTGTCCTTGAGCAGGTTGATGATCTGAGGGATGGAGGTTCCAATGAACCCTCGGAACTCGGCTGCAACACTTGTCAACAGTGCGATTCTAGCCCAGACAAGTTACATACCTTGTTCCGAGAGCTTTGACAACACATCCACAGATACACAACAAACATTGCTGTTGTTATCCTGGAGCAGGTTGATGATCTGAGGGATGGAGGTCCCAATGAATGGTCGGAACTCGGCTGCAACACTTGTCAACAGTGCAATGCCAACCTAGACAAGTTACCTACCTTGCTCCGAGAGTTTCGATAACACTTCCACAGATGCATCACGAACACGCCAGTCATTGTCCTTGAGCAGGTTGATAATCTGAGGGATGGAGGTCCCAATAGGCCCTCGGAACTCGGCTGCAATGCCCGTCAACAGTGCGATCCCAGACCAGATAAGTTACATACTGTGCTCTGAGAACTTTGATAGCACGGCCATAGACGCTTCACGAACCTCCTTGTCATCATCCTTGAGCAGGTCGATGATGTGAGGGATGGAGAACATTTCGATGTATCGTCGGAAATTGGCTGCAATACTTGTCAGCGATGCCATAACAGACATGTTGTATACCTGGCAGTGGCTCCGACAGCTGCCGCAGCGTGGCGGCAGACCGATGAAATTCCCAGTGGCTGTGCTTGAGGTCCATGATATGTGGGATGGAGGTCCCAGGTGCTGCCCATAAGTGGGGTTAGCAGCCCCGTTCTCGTTACTGACCATTCAATGGAGGATGGTGGTCTGCTGCTTGTGGTGCCACGTGCACCGACGAAGCAATGATGCCGTGATAAGGTCATCACACGTGATGTGGTGGCCTAGGACCCCTGGTATACGCAGAGGTAGTCTGTTGTTAACTGTACCACCGTGTTTGGTGGCCGCGTTATTATATAATGGTCGGACTTTGAAATGTTACTGTACTATTAAAATCAATTCATCAAGAGGTGTAATGCGTGACCCAAAGTTCTAATTTGTCAATTCGTCAAGGCAGCTCGAGCTGCGTGACATCCCCCAAAATTTTCGTCAACCCGTAAAAACATTCCAGGAGTTGTGGTGAATGCACAGTGACTCAATGGAATAATTTAGGAATGACCTGAGCAATTTATTTCAACATCAGTTTGAGTGATGTGGAAAAATGCAATTTCTGCTGTTAAACTCAAGTTAAACTTGCTCTGAACCACGATTTGAAGCCAAAAACCTTGAAAATGGGCAATAAATTAAGTGGGAAGTGCCCACAGTTAATGAAAATTGCTCCAAGCCCCCCTGAGCCGAAATTTTCAACCTACTGTGACGAAAAGTATATTCGTCGAGAGCCTCCGTGACGCGTGACAAGGTTGCAAATTGGTCACGTCAAGCACCCCCGTGACGCGTGACTGCCGAATTGATTTTAATAGTACAGTACCATGCCTATTTAGCACTTCCAGGACTCCCATCCTCAAACTTTGAGAGAGAAAGGGGATTTAAATCTATGTCTGACCCCAAATATGTCTTTAAATTTAAAATTTTCAACTTCCATTCTTGCGGAATAGAAACCGCAGATTATGTCAGGATTTGTCATCTGTTGAGCCATCAAAGTTCAAACTCCTGGTTCTTCGACTCTGCCGCCGCAAGTTAGGTGCGAAAGTTGTTCAATTTATGCTAATAAATACTTTATATTTGTGACAACCTTGTTCAGGAATGCATACCAGCATCCGAATTGTTTTTGTGATTTGTAATAATGCGGCCAGTGATCGATGCATCAACCTTTTCGACAGACTACAACATGCGAGGTACGAGCACTCTATTGCTGTAACATCTGTTTATAAGAGACTAACGCAGAGGTAAACTCGCCCAGCGCGCTCGTCCCGCCACAACTCCTGACAACGAGGCGGACTCGACGACGGCAAACCAGCTCTGAGCTGGTCGAATAAATAACGTGGTGGCAGTGTATGACGGCCCGATGATCCGATGTTGTTCTACTGATGCAATAGCGACGTTCAGCTCAACTTTGGCCCTAATCCTGCGAGGATGATGCTCCTGAACTCATATACTATGTATGGACACAGTATAAGGGTATTCTGAGATTTCACCCAATTTTTTCCTCTTTCTATTTTGCAACATCCGGAACTTGATACATCCGAGTCTGGAGATGAAGTTTTCAAGGTTGAGGTCATTTTGAAGTATTTTCTAAGTTCGCACCTCTCATTTGGCGGGCAGATCGAAACGCGCGACGTGGGAGCCTGTGGGAGCCCAGCCGGTACCGGTTGTTGCTCAGTTTGCGATGGCATCAAATTTCACCGGGCCGGCTGGTCCACAAGCCTAGATGAAAGCTGGCCGTTCGCCGGCATTCACCCTGCTCGGGAGCTATGTACGTGATCCCGGAGCCAAACGTGCCCGCGGTCTCATTCTTGGCCAGTATCTCGCAGGCGGCAGCATCTTCCATCTGTCTCTATGTCAAACGGATTGTATTGGATCCTGCGAAACTAACATTATCTGGTGGCTCTGGCTTGGCTCTGGCGAGTATATATAATCTTCGGGTCTCTCATGGCTTTTTTTCATCCCCCACCATGTCTACTTTCTTCGGGGACGGTCTGGGATACGTCATTGAACATGCCATGAATTATGAAACGGTATCTGTCGCCCTGACTTCAATCCTGATCTTGTGTCTCGCTCTCTCTTGGGGTCGCAGTGGCGGCAGCATACGTCACGTCCCTGGGCCTCCATCTCCGTCGTGGATGTTCGGTCAGATTTTGGACGCTGTCCCGCGTCATTCTTTTACTTACGCTATTTGTTCCAGGGAATATGCGGCAACTGCTGATACCCTCTACATACGGAGAATACGAGTTCCGCTGGCAGAAATTATATGGACCGGTCTATCGCCTGAAGGGGTGTTTCGGGGTTAGTCCACCTCTACTGCACTCGCTTTTTCCTGAGCGCTCCACAGCAAGATCGTTTGATGGTCTCCGATCCAGTATCTTTGCAGTTTATTTTGAACAGCTCACATTTCACATTCGGACCAATCCTCGAGGATATCTTATATTTATCCTTCGGCCAGAAAAGTATTATGATGTCCAATGGTTCATATCATAAACGACTTCGTGCGGCGTTGAATGTAGGATTTACCGCAGCCGCCGTCCGGGACAAGCTACCGGTGCTTGAAAAAGTGGCACAGACGGTGGAGTTGTCACTAACACAAATATCATCGCATTTTAACGTGCCATGACAGCTCGTCGAACAGTTGGAAGACATTTCAGAGGCACCGATCGATATCTGTCCCCTGCTCAGTATTGCTACCCTCTGCACAATAAGTGAAGGTACGCCCGACCAGATTTCAAACCAATCTGGTCGTAATATTCCTGCAGTTGCCTTTGGCTATACAGCAGACGACTTGGGAGAAGAATACATGTCGAGAAATTTTCAGGTCGCGTAGGTCGTCTTTCTGACTCAGGAATTTATCGTGATCACCACGGATGATATAGAGTTCTCGTATCGTCCACCCAATCTTCATTCCAAATCCTCGCAGAGGCCATCAGCGCGCACTTGCCCAAGTCGGTTCGCCGGGCAGTCATCCACCTACCCACCCAAACCTTTAAAATCATACGTACGATCAACCGTGCTACGGATGCACTGGGTAAGCGGATCGTCCGGGAGAAAACGGATGCGGCCCGGCAAGGATTGGACATTGACACCGATGTGTACAGTCAGCTTCGTGCGTATTCAGACGTGATCGGGCATATTCTGGAAAGGCTGATCGCGTTCTTTCAGTGGAACACGGCCGCTCGGAGAAGCATGCACTCACAGAAGAAGAGATAGCTGCTCAGACTGCGGCTCTTCTCATTGCAGGACAGGATACGACGGTACGCATGCCGTTTTGGTGTTGATTGGAGCTGATATATTTGTAGGCCAACACCTTGGCGTTTGCTTTACTGGAGCTCGCTCGAGCTCCAGACCTTCAAGAGAAACTCCGCGCCGAGATCCACTCAATGGCTGGTAGCAGAGCCTATGATAGCATGCCATTATTGAATGCAGTTATTAAGGTGTGTGCCATAGGGAAAACCTGAGGGAAGAATTGATTGGTTGCCCAGGAAACGCTTAGGACGTACCCAATAGTTCCGCTCGCGGAGCGCATAGCTGTCCAAGATACGGTTATTCCTCTGGCGGACCATATTACTACGTCGACAGGAGAAAGGATGTCCCAAATACATGTGTGCAAGGGTCAGATTGTGTCCATTGACGTTATGGCCTACAACCAGTTGAACCCATCTCCTCCAACACTTTGTAATATACTAACACAGTGTCCATTTGGCTATGTAGACAGGAGTCACGCTGGGGTGAAGACCCGCGCGAGTTCAACCCATCCCGCTGGCTCAATGGGATGACGATCCAGGGAGAAGCTCTGGGTCCACATGCGAATCTGTCGGTCGATTTCATTCTTATTTCTTGCCTAGTTTCCAGCCCGCGCGCAGGTTGAGTTTCATGGGTGGCCCTAGGGCATGTCTTGGGTGCGGTTTGATTTCACCAGGAGAAGTTGTTAATACTCACTGCATGCATGCACCTTAGATGGCGTCTTGCGTAAGTGCTACCAGGTTTCTTTTTGATGGTCCTCACTTCCATTCGCCCCGACAGGTTGTCGGAAATGCAGGTGTTTATTTGCGAGGTGGTAGGCAAGTTCTCCTTAACCCTACCAGAGGGTCACTCAGTTCGCCCCCGTTACGTCACCACCCTGATGCCGACCATGCCCGATGGCACGAAGGGTGCTCCGCTCTGCGTTAAACGGATCGTATAGCGCGAGCCTGCACTGAATGTCAGTGATAACAGAGACGAGTTTCAGCGAATTTACAATCCTCTATGCCGAAGAACAGTCTCTCAGACTCTCTCTCTTTATAAAATTATCCCTGTCTGAAGCCTTTTAAACTCCGCTTTCGGGAGATCAGGCCCGAGGCGGAAGCGCTCAATAAACGGCGCTTCCTCGGGGCTTTTGGCCCGATGATCAACTTTAAGCGCACACGCGCCTACAATGCGAAACTCCGCTTTGCCCGGGGTATCAGCGTTAAACTTTCCTCATGCGCCAAACTGGGGCTAATGCCAATTATCAGTCGGCTTTGAGTATTGGCAAATTAGAATTTAGCAATGATGAAGTAAAGTAAAGGCCAAACTATTGAAAACCTCATGAAATTCATCAAAACTTCAGTGTCTCATAAAAAGAAACCCATTTTTCATGCTTGAAATTTTCTGGGCCCCAGTTTTACCCAGGTTTTCCCCCTAGGTTTTTTTTGTCTGCACAGATCTGCTAGCCAATTTAAAACTGAGTGAGCTGAACATATTTCTGGGGGGATATGGCCACATAAATGAAAAAAGCGCTCAGGCCGTGCCCTGGCCAATTTCTTTTTCTCCGGCCACTGATTTTTGGAAGTGGCAGCTAGGTGATGTGCACCATAGCAAAATTTCAAACTATTTTCATTACGGACATTTGTGACCCCTAAACCTCATCTGTACATCGCAAATTATATCTCTTCGTTCGTCTGCCGATTGTATTATTTGTTTTCTTATGCAAACGGCTGTAAATCCAGAATTTTCACATTTTTTGAATTTGTGTGATCAATAAAGGGGGAGGGGGACCTCGGAGCGGTCCCCCGAGCGCTTGTACGGTTTAAAATTTTGCCTGTTATTCCGTCAACTCCTTCATAATTCACGAATGCCGCTCACGAATAATTTGGCGCACGCATGTAATGCTATACGCTGACCATTCAGCCGGACCTTAAATACCGCCAGTTCCATTTCCTGCCTTTGCTGTGGTACTAACCGCGGCTGCGGGGGAGCCACCTATCAGCCGAAAGACATTCAAGCATTCATCATCTGGCATGTCTCAACGCGTATATATTCATGACTAAACTAATATTTTTATTCGAGCGTCGCGCTACCCAGCGGCTCTCATCCATCCTTCCAGCTATTTTCATCCTCCTGGAAACTATGCATGACTGGCTTCAAAAGTATTATCCTTAGCAGCAGGACAATTCAGCGATCCTTGAGTTCGACGCCCAGATCAGCGATACCTCCAAAGCAACCACGACCACATACACAGAACTCGCTTCCTGCCACTATCTCGCCCAGCTTTCCCAATCGAGCTCTGTTACTCTGTTCGATTCGTGCATCTCTGCTAGCAACTTGATCCTTGCCATTGCCGCGCCAGTGGCTTCCAATTCGGGCTGAGCAGTAGCGAACTCGTCTCCGGCCCGCGCTTTCCCTTGCTTCTGTGAGCAAACAGAGCTAGAAGAGCCTCGTTTAAAATTTGTCGGTCAGAATGATATGTTTTGCAAGATCCCTGAATTGTAAACAGAAATATTAGATATTCGAGGTCCAAGATGGCAAGATTTATTGAACTCACGACTGTTACAGGTAACTTACAACATCCAGCAGGGCCTCTGGCGGTTTCTCAAGTCGTTTCAACGTCGAGGTTGGAGAACATCTAAATCCCTGCAATTGCAAAGTGGCGAGAAAATATATTAAACATGGACATAGAGAAAGTCGCGACTCGTGAGCAGCTCACCGGACTACAGTATTCCGCCTCGATGTCGGATTGCTGGCTTGCGAGCGCATATCCAGGGAGTTCGAAACTCTGCGTGCAACTCATGTGGTTATCTCGGGACAAGTGCCGGCGTCGTGGTATGTAAGGTACATACGTACCTGCGGCGCGGGTATCCTCAGGCAGGAAAAGAGAAAGTTGGAGTTCCGTGGGGACTACGAAGCACGAAAGGTGTTGTAGCGTCTAAACTACGTGGGGGACATGTTGCAACAGGACACAATGTGATGCCCAGAAGTTGACCGGCCGAGCCACGAAAGGTCGGCGCTGACCTTGATGCAAGGCGAAGACGGCGCTCCGAAGCGTTTGTGTATCCACTGCGGGTGCGGGCTAGCGGCTTGAGTCAATAGGCGTGGGGCGGTGTTGGCGGGCAACGTTCGAATGGTAGCAAACACCATGTTTCAAGTTCTTCGACATTAATTTGATTCGCAATTAGAATAAGATATGTAGGCCTCCCCGCAACACCGATTGCGCAAGAAAGAGAGTTTGTAGTTTGAAGCGAAAGTCGTGAACCTAAGGCTGGATCGTGATGGAGCCACGAGTTTGAATCGCAGTTTCAACACGAGAAGGTAACCCTGTCCGCCGCGTCAGTCTTTCACGAAACACAGAAGAAAGAAAGAAAGGGCGAATGGATAGAATAGGCACGAACGTCATGGCAACGTTGGGTGTGTTTGGGGGGGAGGGGGGATTTATTATACTCGCGTGGTCCAAATGTCTGAACAACGAGTTTACCGAAGACAAACAAGTAGTAATGTACGGGTGGTTATCCTTACATATAACTACAGGATGCCAACGGAGCACACACCATTCCAGGGGGTCGTACTACTCTAGCGTACTGTGGGCTGGCCGGCCGCTTGTATGGCAGGATGGGCGGATATAACCCTGTGGGACCCGGATTGAGTTCTCCCTCTCCAGGTATAAATCCCCGCTCTCCACCAGTCCACAGTGCACCGTTGCAATAGTGTCCCTTTGCAAAATGCATGCACAAGCAACCACAAATTGGCGTGTTCGACTTCCGAGGAAGGTCCACAGCCAATGCAGATCAGCGTGTTCAACTTCCGAAGAAGGTCCACAGCTAACGAACAAGGGAGATTCCAAGAGGACAGTGCAATCACAAAAACCTAGGAGGGAGCACAGTTGCGACGATTCTCGCGACAAGCTCCAAGGAAAGCCGAGAAAGAAACACGAGGTGCGTCAATAATCAAAACGGAGCTGGGATAGCGTAGCGGCGAAAGGAGCATAACACCGAGAAGCAAGAGAGGCGAGGCGAAGAGTAACGGAAGGAGACGAGGCACCACCGGAGCTAGGAACGACCTGAACGGGATTAACAAAACTCGTACTAAAGATACATTCCACACGCGGTACATCCATGGAGTCCACTGCACATAAGCTCAAACCCGACACATCCGCTGGGAATGTACTGTGCATGTGGAGAAACACGGCACATGAGTAATCTACCTTGAATCTAACAGAAGATGTGTCCCGTTAAGCTGACTTAGGAAAGAAAGAAAGAAATCTATTGATTGAAAATTTGAAATGACCGTGTACGTGGCAACTCGTGGTTCATGTAAGTAAGTGGAATATTTAGAAAAAAAATCTCAATTTTGCTCGGAGTGTCCAAACTCACGACGATTTTGAGCGTGGGCTACGGAACAATAAGCAAATATTTTGGTGATAAATAGAAATCCTCGTACCACAGTGTTTTTGTCGGAGTCGGATCGTCAGCCAGAGGCTGTCCTGCCAGCCCTCGCGCGAGCAGATTTTCGTCGACGTGATCAGGGATACTTCGCGAGCAGTGGCCGTTCATCAATTCAACAGTCCACCAACTTGGGACGCGCTTCGACTCACAGCAATGTCACAGCAGTACATACGTGAGCTCCTTGAAAATCTATCAGTTGGCGCGCTGACACGCCGTCAAGGGATTCTTGCTCTGCAGGTGAATGTTTTGATCTTGCTTCGGCATCATGGGGCATTTTGACGCGCTTTCGATACCTCGGGGCGGTGGAGGTGGTGGTAAGAGGGGGAAAAGTGGGAACTGTCGAGATGGTGTGTGTGTTCTTCCGGAATATTCTGTTAACCGAGCACTGCACATTCGAAAATGGCAATGTGCCGCCTTTGATTCAAAAGACGGCACATTGATGGAAATGTGCAGGGTTTGTTCGAATGTGCAGGGTTTGCGAATGTGTCTTTAGTACGAGTTTCGTATATACTCTGACCTGAAGGAGCAAAGAGATGGTAGGCGACTTTAACGTGTAAATGAAATACACAAGTATGAGCCGGTTGAGCAACACGCGAGCGAGGTCCATCGAGTGTGTTGTCTGTTGATCGATCCCTTTATTTTCATCCTGGACTGAGACTCGTAGGAACGAATACATACGGTACTATACTCGGTAAGTAATGGTTGGAGATGCCGTGGCTTGGCGGTGGCAGTGCTCATGTTGATTGTTGTTTCTTCTTTACGCTTGCAACTCAGCAAACACCGTCAAAGGACTTGTTTCTGGTCTTCATGACGTCGAGCGCAAAGTCAAGCAGTGAAAGCGGTGGTCGGGCAACCGGCCCGTTGATCCGGGTCTAAAGGGACAAAGCCACGTCGTCCGGACGTCCACAAACGCCGAGGAACCATCTCTCACCTTCCTCGTCTACCCCGCCGCACACCCTCAAAATCCTGCTCACATCTATGCCGTGGTCATGGGCCAGTTTCTCTCAAAGGAAGAGGAAGCTCATCGCCAAGGTGCGCTCGGACACCATCGACAGGCAGATCATAGAGGACTGGGAGCGTTGCAAGAAGGAATACAAGATCCTTCTCCTCGGCTCGCACGAGTCAGGCAAGCGGATGATCGTGAATCGGATGAAGATCATCCACCAGGGCTTCGACGCGCGCGAGCGCAATGAGTACCGTGCAATGATATACAAGGACGTACTTGATTCGGTGGGCACGCTTGCGCGCGTGGTGCGTCGGGCGGGCGTCGGCACGTTGGAGGAGGGCGAGCGCGCCCACGCAGCGCTGTTGCTCGCAGCGTTTCCTGCCGCAGGTGCCGCAGATGAAAATGGCGACGGCCAGCGCGAGCGCGACCAAGAGAGCGAGGAGGGCATGGGAATCCAGCCATGGAATCTGAGGGCGCGCCCTGGGGCGGCGGAGGCGGAGGCGCAGACGAACGTGATTCTCACTCCTGGGCTCGCGGACGCGATATGGCACGTAGCGCGGGCGCCTGCCGTCGAACGCCTCCTCGACGAGCACCCTGCCGAGCCTTACCTGATGGACAATGCATTATAGTGCGTATCTCTTTATGTTCCTTTTCTCGTTCTCTCTTTCTTTTACGCACGTACTACGCTAACGCCTGCCCCAGCTTCTTCGCCTCGATTCACCGCATTGCAGTGCCGACATACATGCCTTCGGAGGAGGACATCCTCCATACGAGCGCGAACAGCACCAATATCATCGAGACGCCGTTATCGATGGGGGCTTTGTCGTGCGTGTCTCATGTCGCATATATTCTAATCGCGCCCTGCCCTACCTTTCCCTTCTCCCTCGTATCGTCTGCTGACCGCGCTCCGCAGGATCCGCATCATCGACGTCGGCGGGATGCTCTCCGAGCGCAGGAAGTGGATCCACTGTTTCGAGAAGTATGTGTTCTTTATCTTTTGCGATGACCTATTGTGGCGGGTGGGCACTCAAAGTCGTGGAGCGTCGAGAATTGGGGGTCGACGGAGTTGAGGCACCGCGGATGGCGCAGGATCGAGTGCGGCGGGAGGCGGCTAGGTGGGCACTACCGGCACGCGGTGGATCTTCGCGCTGGGGTCCAGTCAATGACATGCTCGTGCCTGTTCACCGGCGAAAATAATTGCATCATCATTTTCCCCATCTGCCCTTCCTCTCCCGTCCTCCTTCACTCGCTTCATGGCTCACTCAAACCGCTTACTAACTCATCTTCCTCTAGCGTCACGAGCATACTCTTCTGCACGGCTCTGAGCGAGTACGACCAGGTGCTCTCGGAGGAACAGAGCGCGGTGCGTTCGTCTTTGCCTTCCTTCCATTATCATTCGTGGGTGTCTATGTGCGCCCGCCCCTATTTACCTGTTTCTCCCTTTCATCAATCCGTTCTTTCGCTGCTGACACGTCCGTTACAGAACCGCCTGCATGAGTCGATCTCCCTCTTCGACTCTGTGATCAACTCGCGCTGGTTCAGTCGCACAAGCGTGGTCCTCTTCCTGACCAAGATCGACGAGTTTGAGCAGAACTTGTCGAAGGTGCGTTTTTTGTTTGTCTCATTCTCTGCTCGGCCGTTGTTCTGCATTGCCCATCCCTGCTGCCACCCTCACTCCCTACGGACCCTACTTCCTCACCGGTGTTGTCCCCTATCCCTCCGTCCTTTCTGGCCACATACAGCTACATGTACCTTACCTTTGACATCTGTTTGCTGCTCCCCGCCCTCGCACCGCTGAAGCCTGATGCTCCTCAACAGATTCCTCTCGAGCGCTACTTCCCCGAGTACGTGGGTGGGAACGATGTGCAGAACGCGGTCCGGTTCGTCCTGTGGAGATTCATGCAGGCGAACCGCGCGAGGCTGTCGGTGTATCCGCAGTGAGTGTTCTGCCGCCCTCCCGCCCGTTTTCTGCGCATTGTACTTCACTGTCCCTGTGGCTTTCTCAATCGCTCCGAGTCTGCGACCACTAGCACGAATGATTCGAGTCGTTCGAGCGATCTCCCCTTTGCTTTTCTTCTGGCCGCGTCCCTCTGTGCTAACCTGCAATTACTAATGCAATCCCCCAGCATCACGCAGGCGACCGACACGAACCATATAAACCTCGTGTTCGCCGCCGTCAAGGAGACAATCCTGCAGAACGCGCTCAAGGACTCGCGGGTTCTCAGGCACTTGCCCTTTCTGTAGCCCATGCCCACACTCCGCCGCCAGACTACGTACTGCATCTGCATCCGGAACGGAACGAATCGAATGCGCACGGCAGCGAAGGCCTTTCGCATAATGCCCGTGCCCGCACGCCGTATGAATGATGGCGAGGATGAAAGGATCTGAATGGGGACGATGTTATGCGGTATGCGGTGCGCGATATTATGTGCATTGTGCCCCGGGTCTTTACTCTGCCTTTGCTTTCGCGCATTGCGTATTGCGCATTGCTTACTCTTATTTTCCATCTCGGTTTAGTTCTCATCGGTATGCTGTCCAGTATCGCTACTACCAACTAGCTGCTACCAACGATATGGCGGGTGACTTCTCATGTGTTGGCATACATACTAGTCGACTGCGTCCTAATACCTCATACGTGGCATTCTCTGAAATCTCATAGGTTTCTGGTTGAAGCGGCTGGTGGCCATGGCCAGTTACATCCCTTCAATTCTCGCTAGATTATTCCCTGTCCCGTATGAGATCTACGCTCCCTTTTTTGGCATCTGAGGTACTCACGAATATTCATGCATGAATGCTTGGAATTTCTTCTTTCAAAATTGATGGGAGAACATTCGGGTAGATTGTGAGCGTCGGATTATGAGTAGAATATATGAGAATGGAAATTCGGAAGATGGAAACGAATAAACAATGATGGGATGTAGATGGCTACTAATGCTACCAGGTCTTCTTGAGCTCTCTAAAACTTGATGCTGTACCAGTGGTCCATGTCCATGTAGATTCTTTGCAATTTATTCGGTGGAGTGGAGAACAGACAGAACTTGCGGAGGGATTGATCGTTAGGAAGCGGTCACGGTGCAGCCTGACTTTGTGCGCGCCAGATTTTGAGCAGCAATATTTTAAAGACCCAACGGGAGACGAGGAAACAGAATATAGAGGCAAGAACAATGGCCTGTGCCCGAGTTGAACGGGGTCGTCTGCAGTCCCGGTCAGGAGTTGCATAATGTGCAGTCGCATACTAGATGCAACCAGGCCTTATTCAGCTCCGTTTTGGCCCAGATATATCCCCACCTCATTCGCCTACCTGATTTGTTCAAGAAGGGTTGGGCTTTCAAGATTTATCCATGGCAAAAGATGCAGTCTGAGTGTGATTGGTCGGGAGCGAGGATATTTATCTGCCGGTTATACGCGCGAGGATGTCTTGTGCGTCCACATTCACGGGCAATGCGGCGGTTTCCCGGTCAGGAGTGAGGGCTAACATGGACATGATGGTATTGGGTTACGCAAGTGCTTGTGCTCCCAGATAATTCTCCCCCGAGTCAGCTATTTGACAGGGGGAAAAACCCAGTATTAATGAGCTTCTTCACCTCCAGCTCCCCTCCAATGAAATAAAATTAAACCCATACGTAGCTGTTGGGTCGAAAATATGTACTACACATTAGAATGTCGAGTTCAATGTTCACGCGTCATGGGTAGCTGGGATGGTCGAGAAGATCATGCCGCCTCTCCCCTTGCGTGGTTTTTCATCGCCCGCAGGTGGAGATGCCAGCCCGTTTGAATCTCGTGAAGCAACAGTGATCCGAAATCGCAGCGGATATTGGTCAGCGCGTTTTCGACATTTTCAACACTGTATCCCAGTCCGACGCGCACGGCAATGAGAGTTGGTGCGATTCCCTACATAAAAATCATAACGGAGATGGTTGAACGGATCATCCACGACGTCTGGATGGCGACAATTAGGAAGCGGTCGCGGCTGAAGAGATGGCTCTGACAAGAACGAGATGTATGTCTAAAAATTGGACGACAACAAAGAAAGCAATGTCCCCAGCGAGATAAAGGGCTCCGGACTATGTCAGTCTCAGATCCAGAACGGAGGACGTGACACGCACATAGGACTGAGCACGGTGCAGTATTTATCCGTTACCTGCTTTCCAACCACTGGTCGGGCTAGGCGGCTCGACCACCAGATGCGACCGCCTGTAGACATGCAATAATATAGAATCGACTTACCACTCAAACCCATCAAGACAAGAATGGCCAGAGTCGACACTCCAATGGATCGGCCGAAGATAAATGCCTCCCTGCTTGTCCCCGCACTGGCAGACAACGGATCCCTGAGAGATAGGAATACTTCGGTGTAACCAGTAGCTAAATGTGGGACTGAGAACTTTGTATCAGGTGAAAGCCGTAAACTGACCCGCCACGCCGAGGATCAAGACGACCGGAAAGATCGTCCGCCGGAAATTCCAGATTGCATAACAGCGAAAAAGCTGACCATGGAACAATTAGGGGCTCCACAGTGTCTGATATCGCTAAAATAGCTGACGAAAATGCTATCTGCTAAAACACTTGCGTGTCATGCGTTTGTCAATATCAGACTTTTGACACTTGACTTGTGACCTATCCGAAAGTCAAACAACGTCCAAGACCTCTCATTTAAACCCAACAACACTTCCTGCCGTCAATGACGGCATTCTATACTCCAGCATATCACTGGTGTACATGTTTATGCCAATGAATAAAGCTCCCTGTTCATATATTGTTATGATCCGGTAGTGCCGTCCGTTTCTCACTGCGGCTGAATGAGCTCGAATTTTATCCTCCCAACCGGGCGAAGTACTTCAGTAGTATTGTTGCCTTGCTCTCTTGGTTCCAACTTCCCGGAGCAAAATGGAGGTTGTCATTTAACAATTTAACGGTGTGATATTCATCTACGTATAAAATATACTTAGGTACGGATACTTCTATGAACCCAGATGGAAAGAAATAAGTATCGTAAGTATCGTAAAAGGCCTCGTGAGTCACTTGAGTCCCCTTCGCGCCCTAATCAGCAGGAGGAACAAGTGACGGCCGGGGTCGGATTGTGATCAAGCTGCTGCTGCGCGCGCCACCATGGTTCGTTGGATGCTCCCGAAAATCCTTCCCGCTAAGCGAATTGCGCTGGCATGCCAATCTGATGAGATTTGGCTGCACAGTTTGCATCATTCAAAGCAGATAGATACGCACTTGTTGGTAACCTACACCATGTTTGCCGCGTGGTGCCATTCTGCGAAGTGCGGCCTCAGAGGCTCTACCACGGACAGAGAAGAAATGGCCGTCCTAAGCGCCATGTTGTCGAATAAACTGTTCACGCTGAAAAAATGCATTTTTCATCTTTCAGCCATCGTGATGGCGCATCAATGATATTTGATCTCAATGGTTCAGGGACGTCGGGCTCGTCCTTCTGAACAGTCCAAGATTTCATTAATGCAAAAATATGCTGTAGTTGTTGAGAAAAATCACGAAAACCCATCGGTCATTCTTTTTGTCCAGTTAGCGTAAAGAAACACCAAATCGAGACCATGTACATTGTACGGACTCGATAAATTGGTTCAAAGCTGGCCAAAGTACTCGTACAGTGAAAATGTGCTGAGTGTGATGATCAGTGTAAACTGCACACTGATCAGGATAGTCCAGTTACGGGATGGTGCGATTATTCCCACTTCTTCAAGAGCGAGTATGCACCTGTGAATGTGCTCTGTTATCTCTCACTGAATATATTTCAGCTTGTGTCGTTGCCCTCCAGCCATCCTTCCCGACGGCATCCGACCCCGCGGCACTGCACGGCCGTGGAAACGACGGGTTTTCGACGGCACGGGCCGTCTCAAAACGGCCCGTTGAGTAGTTCAGAAAAACCTTGACGGGACGGCACGGTCAACGGCACAGCCGTGACGGGTCCACGGCCATGTAGTATTTTTCCGAGCTGTTTTTTCCATCAGAAAATAATCCTATGACTGCTATGGGGGTGTGTATAAAATATTCAGCCTTCGCAGCCTGGGTGGCGAAGCTACAAACAATATCTGTGTACTCACTGGAGATTTTGCACGTCCTGACCATCCCAATGACCCCGAAGCGAGGTGCAGAGGACTGAAAGATTAATTATTGGGTCGGGAATCTGAACAAGATATGAGGAATGAGTCAAAACGCCAACAAAATTGTGGAGGAAACCAAGTTGAAACTCGGCTATCACCTCCGGCATGTGCCGGCATCAGCGCAAACTTCGCGGTAACTTGCAATTATACCAGAAAGATATAGCAAACTACTTTGGTGGAAGCACTTGCTGAGCACCTAGGAGTATTTGAGGATCGAAATTAGACCCTCCACATGCATTCGGAAACAGCCCGTTCGACGGCCGTCACGGCCGTGTTTCAACGGGCCGTGGTAGTGAACAGCCGTACCGTACCCGTGCCGTGAAACATCGCAAAAAATGCCTGACGGAACGGGCACGGGCGGCAGCCCTATGCCGAGATTTGCGGTATCCGTTGCCAAGTCCGTTGCAGACTCTCGCTCGCATGCTGGAGGTTGGCGGTAACGGGGCCACCACAGAATGAACACTGTGGAGACTCTTTCTGGGATCTTGACTTCTTGGAAGTGCTACACTGCCTTTATCCTGCTCTGGGCATTCACACCGTCAATAGTAAAATTTCAACCTACCTTAAAAGGTATACCGAAAGCGGCAAAATCAGGATCCAAATCAAAGTAGACGAAAAGTGATTGTATTAATCTACCCTAAAAGTGTAATGAAATTAGCTATAATCCAGCCTCCTTTTGATGCAGATTGAAATTGCCTAGATAAGAGTTGAATGAAACACACCCGATTTGGTGACCTTTCAAAGTACATCGATACGCACAATGATTCCTTCAAAATATGTATAAAAAGAAACACAAAGAATCGATTTTCATTTCAGCGCTCGCTGAAATCTTGAGCTATTTATGCCATTAGTTGATATAAATAGCGGGCCAATGGCATAAATAGCTCAAGATTTCAGCGAGTGCTGAAATGAAAATCGATTCTTTGTGTTTCTTTTTATACAGATTTTGAAGGAATCATTGTGTGTATCGATGTACTTTGAAAGGTCACCAAATCGGGTGTGTTTCATTCAACTCTTATCTAGGCAATTTCAATCTGCATCAAAAGGAGGCTGGATTGTAGCTAATTTCATTACACTTTTAAGGTAGATTAATACAATCACTTTTCGTCTACTTTGATTTGGATCCTGATTTTGCTGCTTTCGGTATACCTTTTAAGGTAGGTTGAAATTTTACTATTGATGGTGTGATTGTGCTTTTGAGCAAGCGCGTCGTGGCGTAAGTAATGAAGTCACAACCACGTGACCGAATTTGCGGTGGCATTCTCAGAGCCACCATCATTGAAAACAATGCACAAGTCAAGGCTGCTGCTCAAGACGGTGGCAAGTGCATTTCTTTCCTTCTTACCACCATCATAACTCACAAACTACTTATGCCACAGTCTAGTTCACCAACTCCGCCCTTGCTCTCACTCAGCAACTCACCGCACCAAGTCACCGCGGACCGTGCGCAGGGTGCGTTGGGATAAATTTCGACCCATTGCTCCACTCATCCCCCTCAGATGCGCCAACAAATTCAAGTCCAAGTCAATGAAGCTCAACAAGAACAGGCCAATTTGAAGCGCCGTGCAGAGCAGCAAGTCGAGACGACCCGCAAGCCACGAAAGATGTGCAGGTGCGGCGACCGCACACGCGACGCAGACGACTCGGAGGTTAATCCACAGGACACCGAGACCCATATACACAATGCAGGTCGTCACTTCGCCCTCATGTGGTGCTCGAGCAGTTGAGGTGCGCAGCGGCCACATTTTTTTCCGTCGCTCATTTCCGATTCTTTTTTGTTTACGTTTCCTACATCTGCGGGCGTCAAGGCGTGAATGGGTTGTTCGATGGCAAATCCAAGCTCCCGCAACCCAAGTGCCTCGAATGGGTACATAAGATCACCCATACAACGCGGGGTGAGATTGCAACTACGTCAATCCTGGTGTGTTCTTGTTTTATCCTACCCTAGATTATCCAGACCATATGGCTCCATTCGGCGGACACACAACTCGTTAAGGTCGGCAACGGGATAACCATCGGCTACGGTTATCGATACCAGCGCACTATTCCCCAAGTGCGTGTCCTTACTTTCAACAGTATATGGCGGTATGATATATCACGTACTCTCTTGAGAGACAATGCGTGTTACATCCAGGACTCTCGTTGAGAGATCCTTTTGATATATCATACGAGAGATGCACACCTTTTGGGTAGCAGGGCCTTCCCTGTTGCTGACCTCATTGGAACGAGTGAGCTCGTTGCGCCCGACGATGCCCAGCATGTATTGGGTTGTTTGCCAAAATCGTCAAGGCGCGCTGACCTAATCACCCAAATCGGGAAATCTTCTGCTTTGACACCTCCAAACTGAGGCCGCCCTGCTGGCCACAACTCCACCCCAATGAGGCTACAAAGCGAGGTATATAAGGATAGTATATGTATCTACCATATTTGTACAGCGAAGCCGTTCCCGTGGCGTGAATAATGCATAAATCTAATCTGAAAGCCATCCACTTGGTGCCACCACCCCATCGTCAGAGTCCTCCCCCTCAGCTTCATCCTCATCGTCGTCGGCGCTTATCGCGGCGTATTCCGTGCGGGCCATCTCCAGGAACGCCGGCACCTCCTTCCACAGCACCTGAAAGCACGTCGACAGCCCCTCCATGTATCCAGCCTGCTTGTGTGCATAGGCTGCATGCCCCTCGCGCAACGCAGCCTCTGGCTGCATCGTGGCATGCAACCCCTCTAAGGAGCGCCACCACCGGGCGTGCCAGTCCAAGAACTCAACAACGCAGCACATTTCTTCCTCCCAGAGGTCGACCTCCTCTCCGTAACGCATCCCCCTCGCACGTGTCCTCGCCCACTCGATGCGTAAAGCTGGCAGGGTCCATTAGCTTTGTAGGATGCCAAGCAATTAAGCCACTTACATTCGTTGTGAACGGCATCCGTGGCTTCACCCGACGCCACCTGCGATATCCAGATCCAGGACATCGGCCTCTTCTCCTCCGCCTTTCGCTCTGCCTCCCGCGCCAATGCCTCCGCATCCAGCTTCTGCTTCTTCCTCCTGCTCCCCTTCTGCCGCTCCTCATCCCCAAACGCCTTGCTGGGCCTCGGTCGTACGTCGTCGGCATTCAGCACCAGCAGGTGCTGCTGCCACTCATCGAGATTCAGCATCGCACCCAGCGACACCAGTGCCGTGCAGGCAACGCGGTACTCGTCCTCCGCGTGTGTGAGTCGCGCGCCAATCGCCTTGGACCTGGTCGCTGACTGCGTCTTCACCCTCACTCCATTCAGGGACTTGTCCATGTACTTGTATTCGTGCGTGCGGATGATGAGCAGGCTGCGGATCTCCTTCAGCGCCCCGAACACCTGCCCCTTGCGCAGCTTATATTCATATTCGAGCAGCCCCGTGTCGCACTCCACGCGCCGGGCAATCGCCGATGGAAGCCAGAGCTTCATGTCTTGCGCCCGGATCCCCGGCATTGCCTGCATCGCCAACACTCGTTTGCGTTCCGTGTCCTTGCGGTCGCGAAGTAGGGCGACCTTGGGGATAAATAGCTGTTGGACAGCCATCCACGCGTCGATCTTGCGACGCAGCTTCGTCTCGCGCTCGATGCGCCTTCGCCCTTGGTCCACAGTCTCATGTGCTCCGACGTGCTTCACATGAGTCGCCAAGGCTCGCCTGTTCAGAGAACGTCAGCGGTATAATATATTGAGGAAAGAAACACACTGCTGCTCCTCCAGTTTCAGCCCCATCGACAGCATCTCCGTGCCGTGCATATCACCGCGAACACGGAGATGCTCGACGTCCTCCGCTGCGATCTCCGCCAGGTAACGCCTCACCTCCTTCAGTGTCTTCTCGTCAGACTGTTTCGACTTGAACGGGTTGGGGTTCCTGGCATCCTCCTCCCATTTCACGGCAATGTCGGTCCACGCCTTAATAACCTCTGGACCCATCGATGTCTCCATGTCAACCCACGCCTCCCGCGTATCGAGCATTAGGGGGGTATTTTTTTGAATTCGTTCCAGGAGCACACACCCTATAAATGAGAGCAGCCCATTAGCGCTGGCGTTCTCTTCGAATGCGAATCACTTACCCCAGCCAACGATCTTCTTCCAGTTCCAGTCCTGGAAGTAGATATCCAGCGCGTCGCGCTGAGCTCCTGGCCCTGAGACGCTGGTGCTATTCGCTAGGCGGTTCGCATCCACCCAACCATGCTCAGGTGCCTCGCCGTCCGTCCGTCCGACAAATGGGGTGAGGTTGAACGAGTAGAGGAGGTTGCAGAGCTCTATGTGCGCTGGCAGGTGGAACTTCGGTACGAGAAACACCACAAACTTCTCGCCCTCCTTGAATTGTATTTCTGAGTCGAAGATTTGCATGCGCTCCGAGATGTTCTTGTGCCACTGGCACGCAATATCGTAGGAGACATACAGTCGCTTCAGCGGGGTACGGGCGAGGCTCATGAAAAACATGTAGTCCATATTCAGGTACCTGGTAAAGAGTCGTCAGCGATACCACAGCCGGAGGACATCATGACATACCGCTCCCCCTTTTGCAAGTCACCCACGCCGCTAGGCCGCTTCATGTTATGGCGAGCACAGTCTACGGTACCGATACCCGATGACACCGTGCCGAGCGACTCTCGGTCTGGCTTGTCGACCGTGTCATGCACGACACAGGTACTCTGCTGACAGGTACAATCAGCGAAGTCACACTCGGTGCATCAACAGGACTCACCTCCTGCTTCTGGTCCCAGTGTACGCCTAAATGTGCCATGTACTTCTTCACCTCCCCGAAGAACGACCAGCCATTCCCCAGCCCTGGGTCTTTTTCTTCGCTGGAGACGTCCCTTCGCTTTAGGCGGAAATTGGTGTCTATTGCGACGAACAACGCATACAGAAACCTAGGGTAGAGTGTGTCAGCTTCTGTTGGGTCCAAATCAAGCCTTGACGTACTCCTTGTCGAGGGGAACGTCCTCCCAGCATGTGGGGAGGTTCTTGCCAGGCTGCGGACAGGCCGGGCAAAGGAGCGCACAGTCCCCTTCTTTTGTCGCCCCGATCCGATCCTCGGCTGGGTCATGTCCGCGCCCAGCGCGCTTGAGCAGATGGAGGTTCTGCCATTGGCGCGTCATCCTCAAGAATTCCTCGTAGCGCTCCTGAAACCCGGTGAGTATCGCGATTGGGACATCGCAAACGAGTACTTACCTGTGAGGGCTTTAAACCCGTGTTGTCAGTCTCCCGTGCCAGGCTATTATAGAACTCGTACGCTGAGCACTTGGACTCCAAACTCATTAAATTGAAACGGTCGAGGGCGGCGAACGTCGCTGCAGAGTGTGGATTTGTTCCCGTGGCGGGATACAGCCGCATCCGAAGCAGCTGGATTGGGCGCGGCTTCGACCGACTGCAATTGCAGTAGTCCAGCCCAACCTCATCTACAGTGTGGGAGCCAATGATGATGAAGTCGTCACCGGCAGCTGTCGCAGGATTCGGGCAAGGGTCCCCAAGGGTGTGACCCAGCTGGATGCGAAGACCCAAAGACTTGAGGGTGCAGCGTTTGAAAAACGTTCTGTTCCACATCTAGGGTTTAGTTTAATCAGATCTGCACATCGCGATCGACCACTGCACGTACCTCAATGTGATGTAGAGGCATGCGACGGTGCACGCTGACTACGCATGCGCAGCAGTACAGGCACGCGTGGATACAGTCGGTACACCGGAAAATTGTGTCAGTCACCTCACACCCTTCGCCAGCGCAGGAGGCTTGATTGATGTGGTCACTGCGACCATCATGGCGAAGTAATTCGTCGAGGAAAGTCTCCCGATCGAGCCGCGCCCATTGTTCATTCGGATCATCCTACCAATAGTCGTCAAACGATGTCACCCGAATCATTGCGCAAAAAAACTCACCGATGGTCGTGCATTTCGAGGACCCTGATCCAAGCCAGATCCGTATTCCGCATCAAACACTGCGAAATCAGCATCTGGCTGCCACGATTCCGAGCCAAGATCCTGAGGCGGTCCAATGTCTGCATTAAGGATGACGGTGTTTTTTTTGCTCAACCCTTTTGAAACTGCGGCGTGGCACGTAGTGTTCATGGGAGTCATCGCTCTCCCGTCGTCGATGTCGTCCTCGTCGATGGAGACCATAGTTGTTTTGCATTTGGGCATGGGAAAGAAGGAGAAAGACCAGAGATGAAGGGACCGCTAAGTCTTGCATTTAAATTTGGCGAATGGGTGGTTGGACAGGTTTGGGTTGACAACCATCTTTGATTCCAAACAAGGCAATATCTTTGATCCCAAACAAACGCGCTTGTGAAAGCGCTCGTTCTAGCACCCGTGGCAGTGTCGTCTAGGCTTTCAAAGACTGTGGCGATGCTCCCCATCCTTGTTCTCTCCCAGAATGGCGCACACTAGTGGTGAGTGCTCTTCATTCCTGTCTCCGCTGCCACTAACAACTTTAGGCCTGGAGTTGACAACCAGCAACACCGCTCCTCCTCTCAAATTTTACAAGATGCCTGGCCTTCCCACCCTCCCCTTTCCCAAACGTCCCAAACGCTCGGAGTGCATCTGCAAAAGTTCTATTCACTGGCGTTTACTGACCCGTTCCAAGGATGCAGGCAGGTGAACGCTGGCCTTCGCTCGACTGGTGCATTTCACCGATCCACTGGACCCAATGTCGTGTCATTGTAACCTACGACATCTGCTGTCAGTATCGCCGCCATGTCGCAGAGCGACTCATTGAACATGCGCAGGCGAGCCAGTCCACTTAGCTCCCTACCATACCTCGTACCACTTCAAATTGTTCTTATGGCTTTCCTAATGCGTGCATCGAATGCTTCCAAGAACTATCGTAAGCAACATCTCAGCCACTACTATGAGCTACGGCAACGGCATAGCGAGCAAACGGGTGCGCACGCGGGTATGTCAACCCATCCCATGCATAGTCCACTCTGCTGTGATCCCAGTCTGGATAATCAGCTGAAATAGCACCTTCCTCGTCGTCGTGCGGGACTGGGCGACCTGTAATATCTTCGTGGCAAGAAGGACAGCCCCAATCTGTCTCCAGCGACACGCGGATGCAAACGTAGCAGTTGCTATTTCCGCAGGCATACCTACCAACTTGTTAATGCAACGTCGTGAGGACCAAAAAAAAAGAACTCACAAAACTGGGTGAGATTTGAGGTTGTGACACAAATTGCAGGTCTGCTCGATCCTCGGCTGATCAATCCGCAGGGGACGGGCATCATCTAGGTAAAGGTCGTCCTCGGTGAGTGGGTTTCCCCCAGGACGGTGACCTTTCATCGGGACGACACGAATGCCGAGCGGACGCAGAGTGGCCACGACCCGACCAAGTACCTCCCGCTCCAACGCAGCGCGCCGGTCAATCCCTTCATGCCTGCGATGGTCCTGCTCTGCCTTCAACTCTTGGGCAGTGTCCTGCTCTCCCTGCCATTTACCCCAATCTGTCACCTGCTGCAAGATCTCGATTTGGGCCAGCATCTTCAATGATTGCAGCACGCTGCTTCAGAATGAGATGTATGCGGGCGCGCCGTTCCTCATCGCTATGGGGGCCTGCAAGATTCTGGATAATCTCGGATGGTGGTCCTTTGAAAATCAGTCGCACTGTGTAAGATGTTTAGTTCCTGATTGAGAACTGATTTTCCAAAGGCACGTACTTGGAGCAACATCGTCCCGGTGGGCAAAAAGACGAATCTTGCGCGAAGGAGGGACGCTCATAGATGGAGAATGGGCAGAAAGTCGGGTTGACACCAAAAAAAGATATACAATTCTCGAGATACACGACCGACATCAAGGATATCAAGATCCAGATCTATTTACTTACGATCTCCAAAAACAGCAAGGCGATCTTCAGCAAGCTCATCCGCCTTCGACAACAGTCCCACGGCCCATTCAGCCCGCGCACCTGGCTCCCCGTCAAACTCTCGCTTCTTAGCTGCCCCTCCCTTTGTCGCAAGTAAAGATTTGGCGCCTCGAAAACCATAGGCGGCCCATCGAAACAGCTCGCCGGCCGCGTACTGCGTCATCGAGTAGCGAGTCTCTCCCTCTTGGATAGCAGTATTGCTGTGGGTGAAGGATGCAGACGGGATGATGATGGACAAGCCGGAGGGAAACTCGATCAAGAGATTCAGCTGCTTGAGGTACATGTGACCGCCTTTTTTGTAATCGTAGTCGCCGGCAGCTGTCGCTGGGCACATGCCGTGGGGGAGATTGAGCATATCTTCGTGGTCGGTCGTAACCACATCAGGCCCGAGATTCCATGTAGCCGCGGGGAAAACGGAGTTTTTGAACAACTGCTCGAGCTTTGGATCGTGTTCGTAGATAGCCCGTAATACGTCGCACAAGTATTTATATAACTTAGGGAAATAGCAGCCTAGGCCACCTAGTTAATTGTTAGTTGACATTGGGGGGAATGGTTTAAGAGATGCTTACTCGATTGAAAACCAATTATCCGACGAATGCTCCGATTCCGCCTAAACACCTCCACCAGCCAGCGATACGGCTTGGAGTGAGCGAGATTGCCCAGTTTCTATTGTGTTTCAGAAGGACGTTCAGCTGCGTTTGCAGAAATAACCCACCTTCTGCCCGGGGCCTTTCGTGACACCGCTCCCCAGGCTATAATAGACTCCGCGGCGGTGCCGAAGGTGCTTCGTCCTCAAAATGCCGCGACGCAGCGCACGCCGGTGCACTACCTCCATAACCCTGGCCATCTCTTGTATAACAGCGTCCCAGTCGTCCGCCTCGGGTCGGCCGAGGAGCACCAGAGCAATTCGCCCATCCGCGTCGATTACTAGTTTGGGATTGCTGCGACAGATTTTAGTAATTTACAGATGCAGCAAAACAAAACAAAAAACGCACTGTCCCTCCCACTGAGCCAACTCTACGCCCTCAGCCAGCAGCTCGTCGCGCGTATAAACTTGCGGATGCGTTATGCGTGCTTTTTTGGACGGATGCGGTCCTGTCCAGCCGTCGCAGGCCAAGTCGGCTGCTTGGAATGAGGTTTGAAGCGGTGAGTGCTCGCGATGATCCTGCGAGTGTTTGACTTGAGGGATCGGGCCAAATCTGGCGGCCTGCGCCCTCGCAACCCGGGCGCGCTGACAGCGTGCTTTTTTGCCCTTAGCGGCACGGCGTTTGTGGCTAGGCACTGAAGCTGCAGATGCGAGCGGCGTGGGTGGAGGCTCCATCAGCGGTGAGGATGAACGTGAGGTGGAGCCGGGCGATGACGGTGTAGGAGTCTCGGCACGAGAAAGCGGGGTGAGTGGGCGCGAAAGCGGCATAGGTGCACAGGACAAAACGGGCTCCTCGTCCTCCCAATCGTTGTCCCTGTCGGCGCCTTCGTCGATGGTGGCCGCATGCTGGTCAGCGGCAACGATGGCAGCGCGGATGATCGGTGCGACGAAATCTTAGCTTGAAAGATGTCGATGTGGTCGATAGACGGTCCCAGGTCGAGGAGATCAAGCTCAAACGGCGAGAATTGCGTTCCACGGCGTGTGGTTCGCGCCATCTCCGGGAATCGCCTGCAGGGCACGTATCAGCAACTTGCCACTCGGAAAAACGCGTGGAAACATGTGCCACCGCACCCCAGCTGAATTGTCGGCCCCACACCTCCGTAGAGCCTGTGGTAAGTCCCAGTGTGCCGTGTGGTGGCCAACGCTGGGGCAAGGGCATAGCACACTGAAAAAAAAAGACTAACCTCGATGCTACGTGGGTTGATGGTGGTGGTAGTGAAGACAAAGGTAAAATTTGGGGGTCAAAGTGGGTCAAACGGCATGTGTCACCAAATGTGACGAAACGTGACAGGTCGTTCATCTCGACATGAGTGTATCACCGTTTTTGTTTCCACTTCATCTCGGGCCCACTATTGCCAAAGCTGAGTAGGTAAGTACCCTTATATTTGCAAACCCTACTCCTGTGCACTGATTTCAAGTAAGAAGACCACATCTGTATGAGGATCCTGAAAATACCGTGTTTGTACCCCAACCCTTTCGTGCAATTTCTCAGTCCCTGTGTTATTTGAGAAGGGGTGAGCCAGCCGGTGAATGTATGGTTTGCTTGAAGAGTCCCCGCAGCAGCATGCGAGCAGGAAATGAAGTTTGCATGAGGATTGTGAAAGTCCACGCCTAACATGCGAAGTTCGGCATGCATTCCTCCAATCTCAGTTATAATCGCAAAGGTAATGCTTAACCAAGGAAGGTTTGCTTATTTGGATCTGACCTTGAGCACCATGGGAGCGAGAAATATCCCGTATGAGGATAATGAAAATACATGTTTTGCATATCGATTTCCGCGTACATTTTCCTAGTCTTGAAGGGCATCGGGAAGCGTCGAGCGGACCGATAAATATTGGTGATTCAATTCAGACTCCCAACGACATGCGAGCAGGAAACAAACCTCAGATGAGAGTTCTGAATATCAGGAGCTTACATGCCAACGTCCTCGTGTTTTTTTGAAGTCTCTGGAATTTTCGGGATGTTTCAATTTAACCAAAGAATAAGTGCTAGGTGGATGTAGTCTTCAGGCAGATAACCACTGCAAAGAGCAGGAAATGAGCCAGACCACCGCTGCCGCTGTAGAGACAGATGGACTGAAGAAATATATTTGATGTTTTTGCTGGACCTACATAGGTACTAGGAGAACAAGATATCAAAAATTTGTAGCCATTGAAGTACTCTGGGGGAGGGAGAAAATGAAGAGCATTGCTATCGCGGCGATCACAAATCCAAAATTGGTTGTGGCTATTATTGTCTATTCTTTGACGACACTGGTCACTCTCCTCTAACGATGACCCTGTCTGGCTCTCCCTCTGTCGCCTCAGACCCAGACATCTGCGATGAAGAACGGCGCTGAGTCAGGTGCCATGCCGACCACCTGTGCGTGTACCCGCCCCTGCCAATGGTATCGCTGGGCTTAACTGTGGCTGTGCTTCAGTAAACAGAAGAGGCGGGAGACCCAACGCCAACGCGAGCTCACAAAGCTTACCGCTATCCAAACCAAGCGAGAGCAATGGAAGGCAGCTTCCGCCCGCTACTACGAGCGTCATCCCGAAGTGAAGGAGAAAAAGCGGCAGAGGTCGGCAGAGAAACGGTGCGTGTGTAGCTGACTCCACCGCGATGTCGAATCTAAATCCCCGACCGACGTGCTACATAGTGCAGCCAAGAAACTTGCCAGACACCGCTGGGACCCCCCGAAGATACCCAAGAGGCCCAAACCCTTGGGGATTGTCCCCGACACACACCCGCCTTCTGATCAGCACCGAACTCGGTAGGCTGTTCCTTCTGACCATTGACTATTGGTGCACCTTTTTCGACAGGCAGCAACAGCAGCTGGGGAAATTCACAGAGCGTCCGGACATTGATCTCAGTCCTGATGAGCATTACTCGCCTGCCCCCTACGAGTGCGCACCATCGCAATTGAGCCCAAAGTTCTGACATTTTTTTCTGCAGAGAAACTCTCAATTTTTTTGCAGCGTCTTGGAGGCAAGATGTTGGTTCAGGCTCGTGTTCTGAGGGGTAAGTCTTTCTTTCATATATTCAATTGCGACCTTCTACATAACCAGGATGCTGATGGACTATTCTTAAGGGGTTTGTCAGGCGATTCGACCAATCCCAACGCCCAAATCGTCGCTGGCCGAGTGCACAGCCGGGAGGCGGCGGCAGTGGAGTCCCTCCTCTTTTTGAGCTCCGACAATCTGCTCGCTGCCGTTCCTATAGAGTCGTCCCTTGGCTCATCACGGTAAAGCAATAATATATTTCCATACTCGTTAGCTTTGGTGTCTGATTTTGGTGCAGACAACCGGAAGCCGACCAAGGCTCACACGGCCGCATGCTGGAGGGTGCATGGGATTTGTTAGCTCCGGACTGTGACAGCAGGTACGTGTACTTATCTTCTCCTGATGCGCCCGGCTCATACAATTTTTTTGAAATGCAGCGGCGACAACGAATAGCCAACAGAGACCCTTGTACCCTACTCCGTTTGTTGCACAGTAGTTTTTTGTTTATGCCCATATGCCCGGAGGTTTCGTGTCCTATCTAAAGGTCGGCTCGCCACATCAAGCAGCAGTGCGGGATCAATCGAAGTCAATGCAACATCTATCGAAGTCAATGCAACATCAATCGAAGTCAATGTAACATCAATTGAAGGCGAGAACGGCGTGTTGAGACGCGGTCGTGGGAGCACATATCTGCCTGGGATCAGCTAAGTTCTCCGCCGGGATCTGCGTTGACATGCAGCTGCTTCGATTTTCTCAGCTACATTATTGTAAGGCAACAACTTCAATGTATTCAAGGTTTTCAGATGAAAAATAAAATAAAAAAGGGAGCCGCAAAAGATGATCATCATATAAAGGCACAAGAGCGATGCAGTGGGTACAAGTAAACGAATGAATACATTACTCCGTCACCTCGACCCACTTCTAAACCTTGTCGGCGCTGTGCATGAGCTGGTAGTAAGAGAGTGCCTCGAATTTGGAGGACTTGCGGCGGTACTGCTGGTTCGGGCAGCCTTTGATCTGGAGATCTGCCTCCTCGCTGTAGCACGCAATCAGAAGATAGAAAGGAGAGAATCAAAAGAAAGAAATTACATCGTGGTATACAGACCGGGCTCACAGCCAACATAGACAACCCACCAGGGACGACTTCCATGGGGGACGGCTTCATGCTCCACTTCCTCGGGAGTCTTGGCGATGACACGGACCCAGATATCTGAAGAATAATGAGAGGAGATCGGGGTGGGAGTGAGCAGATACGTACTATCGGTGGCGGCCTCTTCGTTGAGCTGATCCAAGAGAGGAGGAAGCTGGTCTAGAATCTAAAGCATCGGGAAAAATGAGCCAGGTGAAATTACGAGGGACGCACCCTGCAACTTTTCAGCCAGACTGGTTAACGAATCCGCGCAATCGAGGAGTTTTTCAACGGTTGCGATTGCTGCTGCCAAATGTTCGCGGAGGTTGGGGGCGGCGGCGGGGGCGGCAGGCGCAATTGGGAAGCTAGTCATTGGGCAGGAGATTGGGTGGGGCAAGACGGAGACTAGGCAAATGTAAGGCGACAGGCTGTTTATAATTGTGAAAGAGGTGGATAACAGCATGTGGAGACCTGTTCGCAACAGATGCTCGGCCGGTTCTTGACGAATGGGGCCCGCATATATCTGCTGTATGAGAAAAAGATGAGAAACACATGAGAAATGCATGAGACACCTACCCCGTGGTTACAGACAACGACGGGGTCCCTTGACCCCCAAAAGATAGTGTAGATTCGACATGGACCTAGGACCCCGAAGCTCGTGCATCCATTTGAGGGAGGAAATATTAGCCTGAAACTGGGTTTGACATTTTTTCAAAACAGCAGGAGTATTCTGGACTTGCGTACTCTTTCCCCGTCGCATTTTTTCCCCCCAAAACGCCACCATGGGTCCACCGAGATGGACAAACCCCGACCAGACAGCTTTTCTATTCTCTCGCCTACCCGTCTATCTCAAGGCTGTCAAAAACCAGAAAAAGGCGACGCTGACACGGTTCTGGGCCTTGTTGGAGCAGGAGTGGTTTGCCAAGTGGTTGGCCGAAGCTGCAGCTGGTCTGCTGACAACAGCTGAGGGTTCCAACCCCGAGCCTTTGACGGCGGAGCAGTTGGTAGCTCTGGGAGAAGCGACGCAAAAGACGAAAAACGTGAGTGTTCATCCATTTCAATTGGAAATATAAGAAGCTCATTTATACCGACGAAAGTGTTTGAAGTCTTGGATGCGTTACCAGGCCCGTACTCCGGCAAACAACACCACCTCGACTTCGACTTCGATGCGCAAGACCAGCAGGTCTCTCTTCAACAAGCTGAAATTGACGCGGCCTGTACGAGCTGTGGAGATGTATCAGAAAATGTAAAATGGTAAAATCAAGGAGGAAGTTGACAAGCGTGGCTATGCAGAGATGAACGAGGAGGCGCGAACGGTGCGAGCGGCGTCGTCTTCGACGATCTTGACCCCAGAGGAAGCAGAGGCGGCGGATTTGGAGGTGGAGGGTCGGAGGGTACAGGATCGTTCTGCGAGGATGAGTTTGTGGAGGACCACCTTGCTCGAGATGTATGCCGTGGAGTCTGACGAGGTGAAGAACGAGGTGGAAGCTGCAACTGCGAAAGCTAACGAGGGCCGCGTGCGCGTTCAGCTGGCTGAGGATGAAAAGGCGGAGAAAACGCCTGAGGAGTATCAGCAGTAAGTCACTTGTTTTGATTAGGTCGACATCGCTGACGTCGAGCAGTGGCATCGACCAGATCGGAGCTGTGTTCACAAAGGTCCACCAGATGACTATGGACGAGACAGGCTGGTTTGGCATTATGATCCTCGGTGGACCAATGCCTCATAGAGGCGGACAGATATCAACGAAGACGTAAGTGCCCGTTATGGTTATGGGCGCCTGTGTGACCTTTGCTGATCTCTCACCTTCTTTCTTCCTTGACAGAATCTGCTTTGGTCGTATGGCTCATGGGAATGACTTCGCCGCGTCTGTACCCAACTTTGATGAGGTGTTCAAGGCTCCTGTTCAGAAGTGGCTGAAACGCGCGTTCCGTAAGTTCTTTGCGCTTCGCTGGGTTGTTGCCACTGACCATGCTCAACAGCACATGATGTCCGCGACGCCAGAGCACTGGTCGAGACGGAAACCGCCTCGGACGCCCTGGAGGGTCTGATCCCCATGGAGGGCGAGGCTGAAGACGAGACGGAGACAGGCCTGATCCCGCAGGCAGCTAAGTCGACGGCTCCGCAGCATCCAGCTCCAAAAAGACGCCCTGCTGCTTCAACGTTGTCAGCTATAGCAGCTGCTCCTTCTCAGCCCCTTCCTACCTCTTCTCTGCCTCCCCCTACCTCGCTGTCTGCACATCTGGAGCACTATGAGAACAACGACCACTCAGCTGACAGCGTACCTTCCGAATCCCCTCGGGCCCCGAATCTTCAGCTCCTCGATCATGATACAAACGCTGACAGCGCTCTTCCTGGCCCCCCTCTTGCCCCTGATCTCGAGTTCAGCGATTTCGATGCGGTCATGGCCAGCATCGACTTCAGCGCACCTCCTTTCCATACCAATCTGTGGAGTGGGGGCGGTGGCGGGGTAGATGAGAAGGATGCGGAGAGTATGTGGACCGACCCACTCCACTACGCTTCCGCCCCCATACGCCCGCTGCCGTGGCCCATTCACACAGGAGCTGCCTTCACGAAAGATCGTGAGATAGGCGGCAGTCCAGGCCATAGCGCGAGTTTCTCCACTACAGCGGTCGGCGGGTTTAATTTCCCTGTGACTGATTTTCGACCCAGCATGCTTTTCCAAGCTTTTGGGAAAACCCCATCGTGCACTCCTGCGCCTTCCATCCCTGGAGCGGCCTCTTCGCCATCTTCCGCATCACCACTTTTGACAGCGGTCGAGGCCATCAACCCCGTTGCCAGCGCAACGCAGCCTGCAATACCACACTCTTCCTCCACTGTGTCGACGACTTGAGCACTGGTGTCGACGCCACCGCAAGTGCTGAACACCTGCCCTTCGCCACTCTCCCTCTCGAGCGCTTCGAATTTCACTGGCTCAGCGACAACGCCGACCCCGCGTTCTGTGCCTAAACCCCGTCCTTCAGCGTTCTCGGTGTTCAGTGCTGCCATTGCCAATGCGACGCCCGCTCCCGCTGCTACCCCTACGGCAACACCTTCCTCGACAACAGCCCCAGCTGCGACGCCACTCGAAGTCCAAGCTGCGGTTGCAGCGACCACCCAACCGACGCCGACACCTGTCCCGATGTACATTCAGTCCTGGCCTATGTCCAACCCCCCAAAAGGCCACCCGCTCACTCCCGTTGCAACTAAGGCAGCTGCTTCAGCCGCAACGACCCGCAAGACGCCTGCAAAGCGTGGGAGAGGGAGACCCTGTGGAGGTGGGGTAGCGTGTGCAGCTGCCCCGCCGCCCCCACCGCCCGAGGAGAACAACGAGAATGAGGGACCCGCACCAGCGAAGCGCGGGAGTGTGGTAGCGCGTACGACTAACCTGCCACCCCTGCCGCCGCAGGAGGGGGAGGAGAACAGCGGGGCCGCGGCGGCGACATCTGTCAGCGTGGAGTCGGCGCGCATCCATCGGTGACATGG